>PVKC010011995.1:0-24139 GCA_004027635.1 Crocidura indochinensis | reverse complement strand
CATCTCTAGGGCAAAATGAATATCTCTAAAATCCTATGGGAGCCAATGGACAATGAAAAAGAAAATGAGCCAGACAAGGTGTTTCACTCACCAAACCCTTACTAAGGATTTCCTTCCAACTACAGACCTCATTCTACTCAGAAAAGAAGAGGTGTTTGGCTCCCCCTAGAGGTTTAGTGATTTTTCTTGTATGCTCAATTACTACACAAATTTCAAATACTATGGTTTCTTTCAGGTTATCAACACCTCAGTTATCAGGAATTCAAAATATATCTTAAACTAATATATATTCAAGTAAAGCATGTGGTTCAGTAAAGCTGTGACTGGATTAGCTGGTATATTAGATTATGAGGAAGGCAGCCTTATAAGCAGCTACTTTGTGTCTTACCTTTTCCCCACGCTCCCCATCTTTTCCAGGGGGTCCTCTGATACCAGGGGGACCCTAAGAAAATGGTTATTGACATGTGAATTTCAAGATAGCCTAAGGTCCCCAGAATAGGATCATTATATCCCTTTAATTCTACAAAAACAACTCTGCTCTACTCATTCTTCATTCCTAGCTGACTCCACAGCAGTATTTCCAGATTGCCTTAGATAACCCCAGTCTTCCTCTGCTCAATCTATTCACATGTAGCACATCAAAGATCCAAATATGCAGACATGTTTTGCCTGAAGCTCTGATATATTCCTGGGCAGTTGTCTTTATAGTGAAGGGTAGATCTCAGGTAGAACAATACCGAAGAACTGCCAAAGAACTTAATTTTAATCAAAGGTCAAGTTCTTCAGTCTCTGTTACTACCCAGAGGTTGACTTTAAGACAAAGCTCAGGTGAAATTGTTACCAGCAGATAGTCACATATCTTTGCAATGGAAGCTCATTTCTGAAAAGCATGTAGGCTGCACTTCTACCCTGCCTGGCCTTCACTGATGAGACGAAACCTTGGAGAACAATCGCACCAAGAGCAAAGGTATTCAGATTATATATGCATCACAGGACTGCATTTACTGGTATTGTTGACCACATATCATATACCTGGACAATGTAAGCTCTAAAGGAAAAGAAAATCTTCAGGTTGAAGAATGAAGTATTTGATGCTATTTCCACTGAAATTATATGGGCAATAAAATAGCAAAATGTGTGCCAGCAAAAAGATGTGACTTGGTCTTCTCATACCTACATTTCCTTCTGTGTAAAATAGTAATGACAACATATAACTCAGAGAATCATGGGAAAAAGCACATTGATATTCCTAAGCCATATTAAGTAGTGTTTGGTTTACAAAAATGTCAATATATATTTTTTACACTTACATTGCTATCCATAAAAGTGGATAAATGGCTAACAGTGACCTCATTCTACTTTAGGAACACAGATTATCTGTTCAACTTGACTACAAGCAATGGGTGTTTTATTGACTGAGTTAAAGTTAAAATCAATGCCCACGGTGGATCTTAAAACTAGTCCATTAGCAGATACCTCAAGGCCCCACAGTGAGAAGTAATCTCATTGTGTCAAGTGTCCTAAGACATTAAAGGTGAGTCAGCCCAACCAACTCTCCATTAAGAAAATAAAAATGTGGAGGTCTCAAAGAGGGACATATTTACAGAACATGTTAATGGCAGAGTTATGATGAGAATGTAATTGTATTAATAGCCCTTTGACTCCATTAGATTCACAAGTGACAAATATCAGAGATATTTATAGATATTCTAAAGTTTCAACAACCTTATTTACTCCCCAGAGTCCTAATAAGATACCCAGCATCTTAAAATTGCTTTATTTTGAGCGATTTTTATTGGGACATTTAATTTCCCTTTGTAAAATAGGTTTGTAAGAACGCCTATGTCTGTGAGACTCAGGAAGGAAATCTTCACCAGGTCTAGGGTATTTGGAGCAAAGGTAGTATTGTTACAACCCTCTTATTTACCCTTACTTATATTACTCACCAAACTTCCTGGAGAACCACTGGGACCAGGGGCACCAACAAGTCCAGGAGTGCCCTATTCAGGTAGAAAACATTTAAATGACTCACTTGTTTTAGTATAAGAAGTTATCCCTGTCTTTCTTCTAACGGTGCTCTGATCCAATCCATACTATCCTGTCAAAGTCACTTCTAACCTGCTATGACTTTCTCTGATATCAAAGATTTCACGATTCAATATTATAGCATTGTAGTTAGCCAAAATATGAGTGTTATCCTGGCATAGTAATGAGGGTAGGGGCATGTAGAAGGAACCCAGGAAGGTTTTAAAATCCAGAGCACAGAGGAGAGGTTGGGTGGAGGAGAGGATAAAAAGAAGAACAAAAAGGACTGCTGAGTCCTACCGGGCAGAGCATCTTCAGCTGGGGTTGATTTTTGTCTTCAGTTCATAGGGAAAAGGAAATGTTGAAAATGGAATTTCAAAACACTTTAGAATGATGAAGATCATGGTTGGCAAAAACATGAATAAGCCCTAGAGATCAGCTGACTCTGAAGGCACCAGTGCTGTTCACATTTTCTCAGAGATATAAAGAGGGACACTGAAGTATATGTTGGTGCATGTGTGTATTGGCATTAAAAAATTCTGCCATCTAGAGGAAGTAACTTCAACTTGATACTAGAGGTTGAAAAAGCTTACATGTGTCATGGCATTCTAGGAGGATCAGCACCAGCAGATGGGAACTCATAGAAGCATTGAAGGTTAGTTAATCATAATTCCCATCTGGCTTCATTCACTATCACCATGTGGTTTCATGTTTTTCAGTATTGGAAAGAATATAGAATACTTTCAGCCTCTTTGCCAACACTCAACTTCTATTTTTCCTCAGGATATGCTTTATTTATCCTAGTCTCTCCATGAACAGAAAAGAGTTTGTTGTCTGTTCCCTTCTCTCTGGTGTCCATATAGATCTGTAGCCATTGCTGACACTATCCCACTCTGGAAAATGCATGAACAGCTACATTACACAAAAACATGAGAGTGGAATATGCCTGGCCTGTAGTCTCAAGAATGAGTGGAGGTTTGTCAGCTCCTCTGCTCTGACTTATCCTCCTGGAAAATAATAACCTCGTTCAGGAGGTTATCACCTTCATTCTGCTGCCACCAGCTTCATAAATAGGCCTGAATTCTGTATGGCTATCCCATAACTCTCACGTGTCTCTTACATTCAAGTAAAACCTGTAGAAATTCTGGTCCAAGGGAAGGTCAGTCAGAAGAAGCATTAGGGGAACTCAAAAGGGAAGCATATAAAGACCCATGTGTGTTTCTGTGTTCTCCTGACTATATCTCTTTGTTGATACATTAATTTTTTTGTAGACACATGGTATATGTTCACCCATGTGGTAGAGTGTGCGTAAGTGGAGGTGGGCACATTTCTCAGAGCAAAAATTTCATCTTTGAGTAAGTATGTGTTTCTATTTCCATCATCCGTGTATATATGAATGATTTATTTCATAGGTTGAGTATTTGAACAAAGTCCTAAAATGCTGGAGCTAAGACATAAATGTCTTTTTTCATCCATGATGCTTAAAATCTCCTGAATTCAACCTAGCCAGATAAATATGAACTGCACTTACCTGGGCATATTAACAACATGAGCTTAGAGCTATGAGCCAAGGACAAGTTCCCTCAGTCCCTACCCCTCCAGTCCCCCTGGTAGACAAGGTTTGGGATCTTACAGGGTTGCCAGCTGCTCCAGGAACCCCAGGTGCTCCATCTTGTCCTTTGGCACCCTGTGTGGGAAAGAAAGCCTGAAGTTAAGGTATATTCAATACTACCCTCGCCTCATAAAGGGAAAACTTGGGAAACTGTTTATTAGAAGTTGTTGACTTCAAACTGAAAGGACAAGGAGCAGTATTTGACAAAATCAGAAAGCATAGTCATCTTGCCTAGAGCTAGACGTATTGCCTGTGGTTTCTTTATTCCAACTTTACCATTCCTAGACATATAAATCAGCTCTTGATTTCTGTCTTTATGCCAGTGGGACTCAACTGGATGGACAGAAAGGTGCACAGCACCAGCATTCTGTCCAGGGGATGCAGTCCAGGCACCTTGCTCCAAAGGAAACCCTCCAGAGTATTAGCTAAGAAGAGTGAACAAGCAAAGATGCAGGAAAAATAACCACAAGATCACAGTGCTAAAATACACACAGGATGATTTTGAACCATACCTATGAATTAAGTCAGGAAGGAAGGAAATTAGGTACTGCTCCTGAAAAGTCCAAAGGACATGAGGAGTTCTGAGCACCTTATCCTGCTACCCTGAGCTAGAGAAGAAATGAAATAAAAAACCAAGTTTTCTAAGCATCCAAGGTAGTAAAATAATAACCAACCACTGGAATGATGTGTGTTCAGGAGTAAGGGTTGGCTAACCCCTGGGTCATATATAATCCTATAATAGAATATCTATCTGGTGGGTATCTGTAAAACCAGGAGATAAGAGGAGGAGGGAATTTTATTTGTAAGGCTAGCAGGGTCTTTTATATCTCAGAAAGAAAACAGAGAGAGGGGGCTTTCTTACCGGTGGCCCAGTTGGTCCACGAGGTCCCAATTCTCCACGAAGGCCTGGTGATCCCTGTCATAAAACAAGCCTTGAATGAATTAGGTCATGGCTTATTTCTGGGAAAGTGAAGACATTATGGATCCATACAATAGACAAAAATTGAAATATGATTGACGAGATTACAGGAGAGATCACAGTGTAAGGCATTTTTCTTGCATGGGATAAATCCCAGTTAGATCCCTGACACCACTTAACACTAGCAAGCATTACTCCTGATCACAGAGCCAGTTGTAAACCCTGAGCAAATCAGTTGTACCTCCCACCAAAAAACTAAATAAACAAATAGAATCAGGGAAAAATAATTGGAACTTTGAGGAGAGCTGAGGGGGTTGTATTTGGTTGGTACTAGTGCATAGGGGGTAAGGGGAGCCAGTAGCTCCAAATTGAAGCTTCCAGTTCTTGGACAGTAAACCTGGGAGATCTCAGTCACACGGAATGCAGAGTTAAGGAGGGAGGAAGTTTAGGGTGTAGAATTTGGGGTGAGATGCTCACCTGTTTCCCAGGAAATCCTGGATCACCTTTCTCTCCTTTTTGCCCTTGTTCTCCCTGTAGGTATAGAAGCACAAAATAGAACAGAGTTTTATGCCACACAGGACCCCTATCCTCTCCTGATCAGATCATCTTCAAGAAATAAGCCACTGTGTAGAATATTCTTCCCTCCTATGCTATTGCACTCTACTCCGATTTTTCACATCATTCCAATCTGAGGTGAAAAAAAAATCTCCTCTTTAAAGAAGTTGAAGCAAAAATGGAAATAAAACACTTGTTTAGTCTCATAAGAACTCCCTTTCTCATCCATGGCATGGAGAGTGGTTGCATGGTTTGACCTCTGTACGCTGTAGTTAGAACTTTTGAAGGATAGACTGAATTGGCTTCTGGCCTCTGGTTTTGATGATTAATGTGTTTCAAAGACATAAACTGGGAAGGTACACAAAGTGCAGAGGCAAGATCAGAATGGAAAGATTCAAGGCAACAGAAGCAACTTCTTATCTCAATTGGCTGGAGTCAATGTAGACTCACAGCAAACCTTCTTGGGAAATTTAAGGACAGGAGATCACAACCCTGCTATTAATGAGAGTAGTGGGAGAAGAGGAAGTTTCATGAAGTTCCAAGGTAGATAGATGTGAGCACAAGTCTCTATATTTCAATATAGGTGAAATATTGTAACAGTGAGATATGATAGGAACACAAGGTTTGTACTAGGAGGTACACATAGATTTGTTGTTCACATAAACTCTCTTTGAATTCTGACCCTCTCTATGCATCTTAGGCCAATTTAACCAGAGTGACTTCATTTTCCATGCCTGTAAAATGAGTTGGTGCTAACTTTTTCACATAGAGTGAGAATGCTATTGCGCAAAGCAAAAGAAATGAACCCACTGGGGAAGATAGTCAGGCCTGTGCCCCAGGTCTCTGATCCAGAGACTGGAGAAAACAGAATTAGTATCATAGCACCAGAAGTCTGTGTGCCCTGTCCATGCTAAAGGAGCAAAGCATAGCCTGGCCTCAAAATGCCACAACTCTCAAGGAAATTAGGCTTCATGCTTGCAGAATAGGCTTAAAGAAATATGGACAAGTGTTTAAATGTAGAAGGAAGTCCTACAGAAAGGGTTTGAAAGAGATTTGTGCAACAGAAATATCTGGGAAGCAACCTAGAAGCAACTTGAAAGCAAAGGTAACACTGGATTATGGAGGTTTGAGTGTACTAGAATGGAACCTTACTTACTAACTTGGTAAAGGACCAACACAGAAGCATACTGTCTTTTTCAGGGTTACACATGCTCCCTTCTCCAAGTAGAAACAGATCTGGGGACCTTGTCCTAGAAATTCCAGCATGTCCATTTCCAAGTCACCTTTTAAATCTCTAAATTACTATCTCATGAATCTAGGTTTGTTTTCCTGAGGTGGTGATTTTTGAATCAACTACTTATACATTACCACTACTATTCCCCAACCTGCATCCCCACTAATAGTTTAAAAAGCTCCTTTGTCATTCTCACCTGTGACTTATTGAACAAAAGACTTTCTATCTATTCCCTCTAGCTGTCAGTGACTTGCTTTCCTCCAGCTACCTACTGAGTTTGTTCTCTAGCTATGAGTTCCAAACCAGATTAACAGACCTAGCTCAATTTTTCACTAATCATCATCACATCCCCCCTAAAGTCCTGTGGAACAAATTGTCAGCCATCTCTAGGACACCCTCATGATTGCCACTTCTGCAAGGAAGGAAGGTGCTCTCAAGCTTTCCCTTATTTTTCCTCGTCCTTTTCTCCTGTTACTTTATGTGCTTTTGTTTGTTTTAAATCTTAGTGGTAGAGACATAGTGTCTCATGCATACAAAACATGTATTCTTTCACTAATGACATCCTGGCCTCTGTTCTCTAATTTAATCACACTGCAAACTTTACATTTCCTCTAAATCTCCCCACCTGCCTTGCTCCTGTGCTGCCGGAATTCAGAAAGGACACATCTGAGAACAGAGAACAACACTTTCCCAAACCATTGATACCAATGATGTTACCATGGTGACACAGCCAGTCCTAGGGGATAGATGTAATAATTCACACCAAATCTTTTTTTTAGGGGAAAAGGAAGGAGCGTTTCTTTGCTTTAATTTGAAAGTGTGTGTGTGTGTGTTTGTGTGTGTGTGTTGCTTCTTGAGAGCTTGGCCCTGCAGGACAGTGTCACAATTTGAAAACAAAGTAGGAGTCAGGTTCCCAAACTGCAATCCATATGCCTTCACACTGGATATCATCTTTTTATTTTTCAACATTTTTCTTTTTTATATTATTAATGTTTATTTTGGGTCACACCTAGCAACGCTCAGGGGTTACTCCTGGCTCTGTGCTCAGAAATTGTCCCTGGCAAACTCTGGGGATCATAGGGGATGCTGGGGATCAAAACCAGTTCTGTCCCAGTTTGGCCACATGGAAGGCCACATGCTATCTCTCCAACCCCAGGATATCATCTTTTATGAAAAAATTTCACTAAAAATGATATTTATATACGCACTTGACTCAAGTCTTTAGGGTTCAGGGTGGATATATTGAAAGAGACTGAAAAAACCCATTGGAGATGCTACTGAGTTTGGTAGAAAGGAAGAGTTGACATTTGTAATGGAGATCTACTTTCTTTTTTTTTTTTTTTTTTTTTTGGTTTTTGGGTCACACCCGACAGTGCTCATGGGTTACTCCTGGCTCCATGCTCAGAAATTGCTCCTGGCAGGCACAGGGGACCATATGGGGCACTGGGATTCGAACCGATGACCTTTTGCATGAAAGGCAAATGCCTTACCTCCATGCTATCTCCCGGGCCCCTGGAGACCTACTTTCACCAACAACGTGTGTGGGGAGAGCAATCATGTCTGAAAATATCTCCTTAAAAGTTGATCTTTTAGAGGTTTCCTGGTTTCTGGATGCCATTGGGTCATCTGTAAATTACTATGTTTTATTTCCAGAGGTTGAAGGAAAGTCCAGATCTCCACCCATGTGTTGAAAATCTGCTGTGCATATCTCTGTTTCTCTTGTTATACAGTTACAACTTCCCCCAAAGGCCCAATGCCTTCTGTCCATGCTGAATACTACTGTCAATCTCTTTAGTGATGGTTCCCCATTTCACTTCCAAAAAGGCTCAAATTTTTCCTTCTACATTGATTTCAAAACTGGGCTCAGGGTTGGAGCGATAGCACAGCACAGCAAGTAAGGTGTTTGCCTTGAATGTAGCCAACCCAGAATCAATCCCCAGCATCCTATATGGTCCCCTGAGTCTGTCAGGAGAGATGTCTGAGGGAAGAGCCAGGAGTAAGTCCTGAGAACCACTAGGTGTCTAAAAAAATAGAATTGAATCTCTCTCCCTGTTCCATTCATTAACGTCCATGGACAGGATTCTTTTTAGCTAAATTGCACCTACATAATTCTGATAATCTGATAAGATAAATGAATAAAGTAACTTCTAAAAAAATGAACTTATCTCTTCAAGTCTTTACCTTCACATATCAGGGGGCAGGTCCACTGCCTGCCTTTATTAAGGCAGCACTTTATCTCTACATACATACTTTCTTGACTCAGTGTTGCCAAGAGCATAAAGATCCCAAATTATGCATTTTCACAACTGCCACTTATTAAATAAGAGGAAAGTTTCTCAAGGCTGCAATGATAGCAAACTTTTTCTTTTTCTTTTTTTTTGGGGGGGGGGCACACCCGGTGACGCTCAGGGGGTTACTCCTGGCTATTCGCTCAGAAGTCGCTCCTGGTAGGCACGAGGGACCATATGGTGAACCGGGGGATCGAACCGTGGTCCGTCCTAGGATACCGAAGGCAAGGCAGGCACCTTACCTCCAGCGCCACCGCCCGGCCCCCAGCAAACTTTTTCACTAAGTGAAATCTTCAGAAGAATCCTTAAGTACCTCTCCATCTGCTTCACCCCAAAGCTATCTTAATTTCTCTAGTCTTCCAAAGACCCTCTCTTAGACCCATCACTGAGTCTCCTTCATCACTAGCATCTATGGTAACTGCCTCACTGGATTCTTCAATCTTCTACCATCTCAAGTAACTGTTCTCTTCAAAACTACTAGTGGCTCTTGGTAAATAAATAAAGTTGTTCAGTGAGTTCTATAACTTGCACTCAGCATTCAGGGCCCTGGACTGATTAATCTAGTATTAGAATCATCCCCTTGTAAGTCTGTTTAATCACCAAGTCCATTCAAGGGCAAGGTCTGAAAACAGGTGTCTGACAATGACTAGCATGTTCGGAACAAGAGAAAAACCCCTACTAGTCTAGCTTGTAGAGCGCAAGATACATCACAGTCCAGCCTGAGGAGCAACCATAGACCCTGCAACTTACCGGAATTCTTGGGTGAGGTGTGAAAAAGGATGTCTGAAAAGAAAACATGCAAATAAGAAATGTGCGAATTAGAGTTGAAATTTTCTTCTGATTTAACAAGTAAAATAATACAGTGCCAACTTTCTCATAGATATGATAAGTTTTCACAATTAAAATCTTTATTTTATAAGTCTCATAGCATTTTTTTCAGCCTAAAAATCATTGGACTTAGGTATAAGACACTAAAGAATGCCTGTCTCAAATACAAGCAGGCGAAGGGGAGAGTAGGAAGATGGGGAGTATCAGTGGTGGGAATGTTGCACTGGTAAAGAAGAGTGTTCATTTTTATGACTGAAACACAACTGCAAACATATTTGTAATCATGATGCTTAAAGATAATATTATTATTATTATTAAAAAAAAGACAACCGGTCTACCACTAACACAGAGACACATACATAAAAGACACTATTATGAGCTCAAACATTATCATTCCACCTCACAATGTGTGGCTTCAGACATCTGTGGATGTCTATGTCCTGAAAGTTAAAAAAATTTGTCCACTCATTATAGCATACTTGATGCCTACTTTCCACTCTCTTTCCTAAGGGCATCTTCTATTATGCATAAGTAAGACTACAGAAAAATAGAAATCCAAAAGTAGAGCTCAGTGGTATTAAGGAAACACTAATGGGAAGGAGTATCCAAAAGTTTTAGAAATTTAAGAAGAATAAAGAATGACAAGCAGTAGAACTTACAGTTCCTGGCAATCCTGGGGGACCTGCTGGACCAGCCTCACCCTAGATGAAAAAATAGAAAATATTGTACTAATCATAAAACTTAAAAACCATGTTCATTTTGCCTGTATTTACACATCAGGAAAATACAATGAGGCTCTTTAATTATTAATGTGTCTTATATTTGATATACTACTATCCTAATAAAAATCCAAATACAAAAATAAAAAGAGAAAAAAAGGAAAATAAAAAATCTTGAGTATCTTTTCAGATCAGAGATTTATCCACTTTGGCTTTAACCAGTGAATGCAGAATAATGATTGACTCCAAATAATAAATTATCTAAATATAGTAGAATCCTATTTTTCAGAAGTGTCTATGCAAATGCAAATAGCTTTACATCATTTATGTCACTAGATATAAACACTCACTATATATTTGTGGGTGAATTGTCCCACTAGCTATCTTTCTGCTGATGATATTGAGGTTGTTTCTTGCTAAGTACAGTCATATCCAGTGTTGCACCAAACATTTACGAGACTCCCCCCCCCCCAACATTATGGCTTGAGTTCTCTTGAACCCAGACCCATACATTGTGTCTTTGAAGAGATAAGACTGATTCTAAGAGGCCTGAGAAGATAAATTACACTCATATAACCAGTAAGACATGGGATCTGAATTCCATAAACTGGAAAACTAAGGCTACTATCTGATATATTATCAAAAGGATGGTGTTGGATACATTCTGGGAATGTTATAGAGAGAATCAATACTGGCAGTGGGATTGTCCCTGATTCATTGCAATAAAGGATTTTTTAAATCACAGTGATTTCAATAAAATAAAATAAATGTTAAAAACCTTATTTTAAACTTGTTTTATATATTGCAAAATTATGATCACAGTACATACATCTCATATGATCATGTAGGGATGGAGTAATATCATCTTCAGCTGCAGCCCAATGAGAAGACTAATATTATACATTTGTTGTAACGAATTGGAGGAACTGCAGTGAGAAGGATATGGGTCTCCAAAACCCATATTATACCCAGGCAACAGTGGTACCAGCCCATGGGGACATGTACAGGGAGTTTTATTAGTATAAGGTTAGGTCTGTTCCAATTCTTCATTATTTCTATTAGTGGAACAAATGAAGGACCAGAGTCAGTTCAAAGAGGAGTAAAATTGTTCTTAGTATAGTAATTAATAATATGACAAGAAAATGGTTCTATGGTTTTCAGAATCTATTTGTATTTTGAGAAAGTATTTCAATCTAGGTGCTAATTTAATATCTTTACTGTGTTAATTTTCATATTCTCCATAAAATAGACAAAGAAGCTGATACACATAAACATCCATTCACTTGCCCAATACTACATATCAGGAACTGGTTGCTTTTAAATTTGCAACCATCAAGCCCTTAACCACTACCAGCTGCTAAAGACTTAAGAAAAATTCCAATTGCTTTGGCAAAAGAATGTTTTTTTTCCGTGTATTTTACATTATCTGACTTTAACTTGTATCTCTTCCTGCTGCTGGAATGTATGTACCAGACCTGCATGAAAATCAATGTCCAAACTCTCAGGGTTAGCCATTTTACACCTGAATTTACAGATGTGTATCAAGGAGAAAAGTATCCTTGAAACCAATTCCAAGGGGAAAGACTTCCTTTTTAGAACACACCACCATCTGGCCAATGCTATAGGAAAATTCAGGGTGAAGGTCAGATTCATTATGGGGAGAGACCCAATAGGGACCTCTGGCTGGAGAAGCTTAGCTAAAAGAGGACCTGTAATTCTGGGGATTAAGATGAGAATTTTAGATTCAGATTCCAGTAGGAGATCAATTATCAGTCGTTCCTACTAACAAGTATTAGCATACTTTATTTCTAATATGATATGGGGATTCCATATGCATTTAACGGGAGAAAGAATGAGAATAGGAAAGCAGAGAGGCATCAAGCATACACTCAGAAGGGGCCATGTTGCTTTAAAATTAAATTTAGCATGTTCTGACTTGAACCTTCTATTATTACATATTTCTCTGGAGTAAAAATATCAGATGCTTTGAGATGATTTGGAGCCTTGAATGTGATTCCATCCTGGCTGTGGAAATTCTGCCAAAGCAATAAAAGGGCTTTAATGAACTTGCTGATTCCTTTGCATTCTGGAAATGAGTTTCTCAAATAAAAATTTCTAAAGAGCATTTATAAGGACCAGGTTTGAATGGCTTTCCCATATAAAGTTCCTTCCACTTCAGATTTCTATGTATAGATCATAGGCCTATCTACCAAAAAATCTTTGGTTGTCACCTAAGATAGAGAAGGGAATGAGTTTCCCTCCTAGAGACATGGAACGACAAGGGCAAATGGACAACAGTGAAAGAGAATATGCAAAGTGGAGAACATAGTGAGCTGTATTGGCACCCAGAAAAAAGGAAGAAGGAAAGACTCTGGTGAGGGATGACATTATTCAGTAACTAACTACTGTGGACACTCTCAGAAGACCAGACATTTCTCTAGGCTGTCAATTTAAAATTTTATTCTGCTATAGTCTATCCCTTGAGTTTCTTGGCTACACTGTGCCTCTATGTCCTTTATAAAGTGGGGCTAGTAGTCATTCATCTTAGGCTTGCCATAAGAATCACTAAATCACAACATATAAAATATATTAAAGACTCCTAGTTCGGGGCCATGTGGTGGCACTGGAGGTAAGGTGCCTGCCTTCCCTGCGCTAGCCTAGGACAGACCGCGGTTCGATCCCCTGGTTTCCCATATGGTCTCCCAAGCCAGGAGCGACTTCTGAGCGCATAGCCAGGAGTAACCCCTGAGCATCACCGGGTGTGGCTCAAAAACCAAAAGAAAAAAAAAAAGACTCCTAGTTCATAGTGAGTCTGAAACAAATAACTGGTGAAACCAGAAGGCATTTGCATTTGGCAACAATAGTCAAAAGTCAGTATTAGACAAGCCATTTTCATACCAACAAGAGGTCATACATCTGGGAGGTGAGAAAAGATATTCAGTAATACCTGGTGTGTAGAACCATCATGTTAGTAAAGCCGCAGTTTGGTTCCAAGGAGGGTGTTCTCTCCACTTCACTGCAGGCAGCATGCACAAGTATGGAACGGGGCTAAGAGTCATTGATGACAGGGCAAGAGAGTAGCTTCCTACCTTTTCACCTCTTTCACCTTTTAGTCCTGGGAGTCCAAGTTCACCTTTCTCTCCCTTCAGCAAAACAATGGATTAGAAACAATAGAATTCAAATGAGTGTCATCCCAGTATTTTCTAGTAAGAGCAATAAGATCTTAAGAAGATCCTCAACCAGCTCTTCCTTATCTTTACTGATTCTAGTGAAGTCCAAAGAGGTTATTGACTGGTCAGTTGGGTTTGAAGGACTTAATCACCCACTACTCTTGAATAATGACTCTGCCTACAAGATCCCCATCATTTCATCTAAAGGTGTGACATATCCTTTCCAAACCATTTATCAGTCACTGTCCTTTGTTCCAACATTTCCTCACAAGAAGCCTATGTCCCTATCTCTTTCTAATCCAAAACCAATTAAAAAAAAAAACCTTCAAATTCCAATCAAAATCACCTTGTCCCCAAATTAACAAGATTCAAAGAGGACCTGCAACCAATGGGTCCAGGGGAGAGGGTTTTTGGTAGGAAGAAGCGTCTTCTCTTACCTGTTCACCTCTCAATCCTCTCAAACCAGGGAATCCTGGAGCACCAGGCAGACCTGCTGCTCCCTGTGGAAACAAAATGGAGTCACTGTTGATCAGAATCTCAGCAAGATGGCTTCCTGCCTGATGTGTAACTTACTTTCTACTCTTCTGACCCCCAGATAGTTCTAGATTACACACATAGGCTACGATGATATTTATTATGCAAACATGTCAGTGCAGGAAGTAAATGTAGTTGGGCTCCCAGAAGACACTGATCAAGGTCTAGAGTTAAATTGAAGCACATAGATTAAAAATCATATGACAATATGAATAAACAGACCTTCTCTCCAGGTTGGCCTGCCAGGCCCTGCTCCCCAACTTCACCCTGGAGGCAGAAGAATAGACCTTGAATTATTTCTCTTTCACATTTACAGAGATATCTGCTGTTCGGTCAATTTCACATACAGACCCTGCAATCATGACACTTGATTCTCAAACACATACACATTTATAACCCAATCGTCACAGATCAAAAGTACAAAATATATATTTCTGGAGAAAGAAAGGTCCTGTCAACCTTCCAATTCTCATTTAAACAACTAAACTGGAGACATAGATCAAAAGTGGTTAAGCTAATGTTTTGAGTCTCATCGTGGCATGATTCCCAGAGAGCAACATCTTGTGCCAAGCAGGGAGTGGCACCTGAACATTGCCAAAAGAAATCACCCTTCCCCACAAATTACTTGAACTGTTCTCAGTTTAGAACATTTAAAATATCACAACAATGATGAGGCACAGATTATGGTTTCTTAGTTTATTTCAACTCTTTTTTGCTATACTTCCAGAAACCCCCAGATTTCATATCAGATCCGATGATAACAGAGAAACTTCTGATCAACCACACTGGTGGACTGTCCCTTGGTTGATGTGCAGATTCAAGGCTAAATTTAATTAAAGGGGAAACAAGGGTTTCCTCAGAAGTTACAATAAAAAAGGTGTTGAATGAGATACTGTTGAGTTCACAGCTTGAATCAATGCAAAAACATTTATATACTGATTCTAGTGAATCAGATGATAGTAAATACTAGATTAATATTAAACTTTAGGTTAATATCCTTAAATATTAGGTAACTGAGTAATATTCAGTAGAAAAGTTAAGGTGTAATTAACAGGACCAGAAGGGATTTTTCTTAATACTGAAGTCTTAGGCACTTTGTTTCCTAGGTCTCCCTAAATTATTGATGCAAAGAGGTGAGTGTGGAATAAACTAACTGTATTTTTCTAGCTTAATGTGAGTTCAAAAATTTTATGAAGTATGAGCTATTATTATTTTAATTGGGCTAATTAGAAATACAGACTAATTGATGCAGAATAAATTGATAGTTAAAGGCCATAGCACCTACCTTTACTTATGAAAAAGAAGGGTGCAGAGAAGTGAACCAAAGCTAAAGTGTTGTTCAAACAATTAGGCACACTTTTATACTTTATCTCTGGTGCCGCCATCAAAACTAGCATTTGGAATCAACCCATTTTGAAATTCTAGACAAAATTTAATTCTCTATTCAATTTCCCACATTTACAAGCACAATTAGTAAGAATTGCTCTAGCAGAAATTGTTCAAATATTTGTCATTCCAACTGTCACTTAGAATCTGCTGGCTTTTGTACCTTTGAAATAGGAATTAATTTTCTTGCTGAGAAAAGGGCTGTAGATATTGTTGCATCAGGCCCTTAGAATGGACTTAGATGGAGAATGGAGGCCTTTGCCCTTAGGTTCAGGACCACGTGGCTCCATCCTCCATTAGCCGGCGGGTCTGGGGTCCAGGAAAGCAACGGGCATTGAACTCACTCACAGGCAGGTTTCAGGAAGCATCAACTTTATTGATGCCCTATCCACCACACATATGGTCAATCTCAACCATCTAAGCATGCTATCCTTAGCTTACCCTGCATCTTAACTTGTCTGGCCATGGCTCTCCATGCTGGCAAAAGGCCAAAGGGCCAAAAGCCAAAGACCTTAATCCTCCTACCTAGACCAAGGCCTTATATCACCTTCCCTGGATCCTTCCCAGTAACTGGGTGGGGTCTGCAGGTAAAGTTACAGGTCATATCTGCCCAAGATTCCTCCCATAAATAGGTGGGTCTCAGGCAGATACACCTAAAATCCAGAATGGAGTTACATATATCACTTTATTTTTATTTTGCTCTGTGTGTGTGTGTGTGTGTGTGTGTGTGTGTGTGTGTGTATGTGTGTGTGTGTTTGTGCCTCAGAGTCAGCTATGCTTGGGGCTTACTTCTGGCTCTGAGTTCTGGGGTCACATTATGGGGCTCAGGAAACAATACAGAGTGCCAGGGATTTAGAATAGGTTGGCTCGTGCAAGCCAAGTCCCAATTTATTATACAATCTCTTTAGTTCCAGAAAATTTTTATTTATGATTATTCTCAATCTGTGGTCTGACCTTGAGTCCAGGTCACAAATGAAAGAGGACTGGTAGCATCTTAAATTCTTGATTACAGTCTAAGAAGTGAATTCTGTTGCTCAAACCACTGGCCTAGTACAGTCCTTGGCATACACATAATCAGTCCATGTGGATCCTTACCATCTTGGAACATTTTTATCTTCAGTTGAGATTATGCCAAAATAAATAAACAAGACCCCCTGGCATGTCTCATACAAGTCTACAGAGTATGTTTTGAATATATAGTAATGCCAGATGCTGTAATTCTGACTACTAAGAGTAGTTTTTAAACATATAGAATACCCCGAATCATTCAAAATTACACTTCAAATATAGCAATAAACTTTTCTGTCTGAGTCCGTCAGTCATTAACGATTATCAGAAATCCCACATGTGTCGATGAAAAATGGAGAAGAAGGGCACCTCAAGTTTATTTGCAGCACATCTCATAATTGATTGCCTTCATCTAAAGAATTGTGCACAGAAATCTCAATGGGAATCCATTACTTCAAAAGATTTAAATTGATGGTTGCAATTAATGCAGCATGCATAAGCCCAGAGGAATTGTTAGCTCACCAAGCAAAATTCAGAGTCATGTTTGACTTCATAAGATCTATGAGGTCAAGTTAACAAAAACTTTCTATAAAATGACTAAATTTCAATGAAACACTAAAAATGATATAGAGTATTATGAAAATATCTGTTTACCCTCACATAGACCTATTCATATTATGTCTGGGGAAAATGTAAAGTTATAGATAATTCCTTTAAAAATATCTAGGGATTTTTTTAGACATTGAAAAACACATAAAGATCAATTCTTAAAATATATGAAGATGCACTCTGCTTTAAGTAGAGATGACAACTCATTGTTTTCTAATGTGGAACATGTGAGCTGAGTTCTTAGAATATAGAACCCAGGGAACTGGAACTTTCTAGTAAACCTTAGGAGTACACTCCTCCTCTTTGTGTTAGCATATGGTATGCTTGAGTTAACCCAGATGTAAAATTTTATTTTGTTTTATTTTTGTGTTGTTTTGTTGTGTGAGAAATGAAACCCGAGTCTTTACTTGAATTCTTAGCATGATATGCATTCTCAATTATATCCCTGGCCATTAGGTATAATTTAATTAGATTTTCTATTTTGTTTTAATATCGCTTCTAAAGGAAAGCCACGTTTTTAGAAAGATGAGGCAACAAGGAACATAGGTCCCCTGGATTGTCCTTGATTCATTTAAAAAATATAAAGGGGCTCCAACCATATCATTTAAGAGGAAAGACTACTACATCCATAAAATATAATCAATCTTATGCTCTCTCTGGGAGATATTTATTATTCTCTATCTATGATCCCTTAATGAGAACCTTTCAAATACCTGAATATGATCAAGGAGCAGGTAAAACAAGTAATTCAAACCCAGTCACTACTCTTACTTAGTTCAGTAAATGCCAGTAGCATTGAAACTTTGAGCACACTTACCCTTCTGCTTACAAGCATTCCCAAAGAACGAAAATCACATATGCATATGCATACACTAAAACACGATACACACATTCACATTACATATACACACCCACATGAATTACTGATTCATGTCACTCATCACCTGTTTCTACACATCAACCACATACCATATATATTCCCTACAATACATAGAGCATATCTATCACGCACTGCAACACACTATGTAAACACACCATTCATACCATAAACAAGCTTACATACACACACAGAACAGTTTTCTCTCTTATACGCTCATTATGTTCTGATCCCAAGTATAATCTCTGCCATGACAATAAGAAACATGAGTGATAAAGAGATCCTGTGATCTCTCAGGAAAATTCAGCAGTAAGGTTCTTGTTCTTGGGAGGAGGCTTTGGAAATAATACAAACCCACTTGGGATTCCCTTAGTCACAGGAGGTATCTACTCTAACTGCATGACTTGTGTTCTCAGTTTCTCTTTTAGATCTTCTCTCAGTTTTCTACCAACTGATGGCTCAGGAAGGCTGCTGTTGCCAGATGTTCACAACCAGATTGCTTGCCTCTGGCTTTGTGTGGGGCTCAGTTATTAGGGGATATTGTGGATACATCATAGTTTTGAAGTCAGGGGTACATATATGTATGTACATGGGAGAGGAAAGGAAGCAGTGAAAGGGAGGGCAAAGACAATAATGTATTTGTTTCTGGTTCCCCCTGAGGGGTCAAATCACTGATCACATCCCTTTTCTCTTGGCTATAACTGTCTATAGGCTTCTCTTCCATCTACCCATCTACTTCCTTTCTCTGTCCTCAAAGTGATAGGTACTTGATTATTTTCATTTTCACCAGGTGTCACCCTCCTCCTGGCACCCTTAAACCCTTCCCTGACTCTTTTAGAGGATTCTATTTCAGTGATTTCATTTCTTTCCTGCTGCCGCCCAGCTGCTGCCGCCCAGCTGTTTAAGTTTCTATGCTGCAAATGTTACAGATTATTCAGACTCTGAATATACATGTGAAAGCAAGAAAAAAATGAGAAAGAGCAAGGTTCATACCCGGAGGCCAGGTTTTCCAGGCAGACCATCCTCCCCTCTATCTCCTCGATCTCCCTGGAAGGAAAAAGAAAAGACTGTGAACTTTAGGCTTTATGCTAAGGGCATAGTGTAGGCTGGCAGGGAAGAGACCACTAGGTGGTGCCAAGCTTCTGCAATTTTACGTGTTTGCCCACCAACGTGGCAGTGCACACTGTCTCTCAGATGACGTGTTCTGTTGCCAGAATTTTTATTTATTTCATGAAATAAGATTGAGTAGAAGTGAACTCTTTTTTTTTGAGATATTTAGATGGAAGATGAGAGAAAGAGATTTGGGGGAGGGGTTACTTTTTTCTTTTTTCTTTCTTTCTTTTTTTTTTTTTTTTGAGGGTCACACTTGGCAGTGCTCAGGGGTTACTCCTGGCTCCATGCTCAGAAATTGCTCCTGGCAGGCACGGGGGACCATATGGGGCACCGGGATTCGAACCGATGACCTTTTGCATGAAAGGCAAATGCCTTACCTCCATGCCATCTCCCGGGCCCCACTTTTTTCTTGTAGGAGGTAACACCCAAATGCAGCTAAAAAGGTACCACTCTCAGTGCCTAATTCAGATCTAGTGCATAATTGTTTCTAGCCCACTGGTGCTGGGATCACCAGGGTCAAATCTTAATGTAGCTCACTAGGACTACACACAGAGCTGCTGAGGGGATTATTTGGTGCTGGGGATCAAATAGAAAAGTATTTGGTGCTAAGGATCAAACCCCCGGTTTTGTACATTCAAAGTCTACCCTCAACCAGGGGTCCTCAAACTTTTTAAACAGGGGCCCAGTTCCCTGTCCCTCATACCATTGGAGGGCCAGACTATAGTAAAAACAAAAATTACGAACGAATTCCTATGCACACTGCATACATCTTATTTTGATGTGAAGAAACAAAATGGGAACAAAATGCAATATGTGGCCCGCGGGCCATAGTTTGAGGACCACTGCAAGACCTTTGAGTTTTCTTATATTTCAAAACAAAATATTTTTGAAAGCAAAAAATATTTGATTAGACTTTATGCTTTGGCTTGGAAGATAAAGAATGGAAAAAATTATCTTGAAATTATTTTTCAATTAGAATTGAAATTACCTTTTCAATTTATTTTTATTTTGTAATAAAAGGTATGAATTTCTAGATATATTCATTTTAAAGGTTTATTAATGACCTGATAATATTCACAAGTTTTTTGAAAATATACAGGAATGCATAGTTAAATTGATATATAATCGGTACCAATAGAATTTTTTGGCTAAAACATTGTAAAATTTTAAATGTATTCTAAAGTGTAAAAAGCTGAATATTCTCTTAATTTCAGAATATTTAAACTTTGGCTTGTATGAGTCCTACTGTCTATGTTGTATTAGCCTATTTCATCATTATTTTTAATCAATTGAGATATTTGATTTACAATGCTGATAATGATGAAATCATATTGGTTTTCTTTTTGGTTGTTTCACATTTAGATAGTTTCAACACCACATAATAATGAGAAAACATCACTCTACCTCATAGTCTTCAAGCATAGTTATAAAAATTATCAAGAATATATATTTTTGGTAGACTGGAGCAATAGCAGAGGGTATATCAAAACTGACCCAGTTTTGATGTCAAACATCCCATATGGTCCCCTAAGACTGCCAGGAATGATTATATCTATATTTTTAATTCTTGCAAATAAAATAAAAACAGAATTAAACCATAATTTTCTAATGATTATATTTCCAAATCCTCTTCAGTTACCTGAGTATAAAGTATTCACCTACTTTTGCAATTGTATGTTAAAACATGACCAAGTGCTAATACAGAAACTGGCAAATGACCTAAATCTCTGGTGCATGTATTTTGGACTCTTAGATTGATGCAGCATGAGTTAATGTTACCAACCTTGTGTCCTGGAAGGCCTGGTGGCCCATTCAGCCCATCCTTTCCCGGTGAACCCTGTGCAAGAGAGAAACACAAAGAAGGAAATGAAATATACATTCAAGGAAATAACAATTTTCATTACATTCATCCAAATGATGATTTTGATCATTCTATCTATGATATATCTACATATATATGAGAGAATATAATAATAATATCCAAAGACAATAGAGATGGGGCATAGAATCATTCTAATTCATCTTAGGAAGCTTGCCACAAAGAGCAGAAGAGTGTTGTTTGGGAAGAAAAAAGACCACTGTGGCAATGATAGAATGATAGATGGAATTGATCCTCTGGTCAAAAACTGGGTGCTGAAAGGAGATTAAGTAATATGCATTATACACTTTCAGTAACAAATCACAATATCCAAAAGAAATAAGAGATAGAGAAGAAAAAGTCTTCCACAGAGGCAGGCAATATGGACAGAAGGGGAAAGAGGAAAAGAAAGTGGGGACATTGGTTGCAGAAAATATGAACTGGTGAAAAGTATGGACATTGAACGAAACTCAATTGTGAATTATTTCGTTAACAGTGTATCTTATAACAATTCAATTAAAGAATTGATAAGTTGATTTTACAGTCAGAAGCTGGTACAATGAGCTTTTTCTTTATCAGAGTGTCTGTGAGAGAACGAGTTTGTCTACCCATTCTGTTACAATAGGAAGAATTCATATACTGAGTGATCTCCAGCTTGCAAAGGTCTACACAAGAGAGAGAGAGAGAGAGAGAGAGAGAGAGAGTGAGAGAGAGAGAGTGAGAGAGAGAGAGAGAGAGCTGGATCTGATTCTGGAAGTCCTACTTCCATTTCCAGCTTCTAGAATTCTCTCATGAGAGATAGGCCGCATGCCTCTACTTAGACCTGTGCAATTTTTTTTGTCACCCTATTCTCTTCCCTATTTAATGCTGAGGAGTTTGATTGAATACATTCTGGGGCATGACTGAGAAACCCTTTTATCAAACATAGATGTCCTCCATCACCTTCTGATATGCAGTCAAATGTGATCTAATTTCTGGTATATCAGGTATCTGCATATCTGATAAATGACTTATCATTGATATTTGATAGGCAGTAAGGTGCATTTTCAACTATCAGAAGAAGTGAGAGGTCTCAGGTGTCCCAAGATGATCTTAGATTTGGAATCAGGAAGCACCATTAGGTTAAGAACAATAAAAAACTTTGGTGGGTCATCCTTTACTTTTGCTTAGCTCTTACATACCTTCTATCACTTTCTACTATTTTTGTATATAAGATTAATCATACCTTAGACAGAAAAATACTATGAGTTTGTCTTTAGGTAATAAGAGCAAAAAGGCAGCTTGGGGCAGCAAGACAATTGTTGCTTCCAATTGTCACTGCAACTATGGTCTGGTGTGTGTATGCATGTGTGAATTCTAAGATATAGAGTCCCTGGGAACTACCATAAGAAGAAACACACAACTTTTGGAGGAGACTAGATGAAATGCCATCTAAAAATCAGCGAATAGGAAGGAATGGAATCAGCCATTCCAACCACAGAGCAATGGAAGACAGAAATAATGCAGGAAACAAAGTTCCAGGAGACTCACTGCCTGTCCAGGATGTCCAGGTTTTCCAGGAAAGCCAATTTCTCCAGGCAAACCCTGAAAACAATCACATAAAAACAGTTAGTCTCACATTTTTGAAGCAAGATACCTTTCTCCCAGTGTTCTTCCTGACCCAGATCCCTAGGAGTGAAACACACCTAAGAGGATCCTTAATGTGGAATATAGAAAAACTCAGAGTTGTCATGGGTCTAATATTGGCAAGTCCAGGTCTGATCTGTTTTTCAGTCAGGAGAAACCACTCAATGTATTTCTCCCAGGTAGGATGTGTGGGGTACTTTTTCTGCTGAATGCTAAGCGGTTTTACTTCTCTTCCTGTGATCAGAATTTTTTCCAGCTTTATGCAAAGCTAGGGAAAATAACAAAATTCTGTTTGGGCCAAACCACAAGAGACTAGTATAATACCCAAATGGACAAGCTCAGCCTGACTCACCTATTGCAACATGTTCCCAAAAGCAGACAAGCAACATTGGTGGAAACCCCTAATTCAAGTGAAATACTCATGTATGGAACTCAAGAACCAGAGTCCAAGACTTGAGGGTGATTGTCAAGTGTAACATCTCCTTGTTTGTAATACTTTTGCTCTGTTCATGTCCAAAACACACAGGCGGCCATACACACAGATGTATATGGATTCCACATAGTATGATCGTTACATCTATCCTAGTAAATGAAAATAAAGGCCAGTCTTACCGGTGGTCCCCCAGGTCCAGGGGGGCCTGAAACACCAGGTGGGCCTGGAGGACCCTGTAAATAAAAAGCACAAGCTGTCAAGAACAAGCTTGAATCAGTTTCTAGATGACTTTCTATCTAAAATACTTAAACATTTAAAATAAATATTGCAAACATGCATACACAGTGGGTTGTTATGAATAAAGATCTTTTTTTGGGGGGGTGGCGTTTGGGTCACACCCGGCAGTGCTCAGGGGTTACTCCTGGCTCCGTGCTCAGAAATTGCTCCTGGCAGGCATGGGGGACCATATGGGGCACCATGAATAAAGATCTTAAAGAATATAAGAGCTGCCAATCTTAGCCACTCTTGAGTTTTATGGGGTGAATAAACGTGGATCTCATACCTATCCTTGATTCTGTAGCAAAGAATAGAGCTAAGCCAAAAATAAGTCCTTGTAAAAGCTCCACTGACTATATGAAGAAAAGTTCTTATCTCATTCTCATTTTATCCTTCACTTTTCACTCAAGAATCATTTGTTTATATAGGTTTCAGATGTAGGTGTGCAACATTACAAGGACACATTGTATTTGTTTCATTCACAACCTGATTCTAACATTTTTTTTTTTTAGTAGAGCAAAGCCAGTTCATTGAAAGAGAGTACACTGGCCAGATTGCCACATCAGAGGTATCCAACGGGAGAGACTTGTTTGGCATTCTTTTATTTATTTACTTATTTATTTTATTTTATTTTTTTTGGTTTTTGGGTTACACCCGGCAATGCTCAGGGGTTACTCCTGGCTCTATGCTCTAAAATCGCTCCTAGCAGGCTCAGGGGACCAAATGGGATGCCAGGATTCGAACTACCATCCCTCTGCATTCAAGGCAAACAACCTACCTCCATGCTATCTCCCCGGTCCCTTGTTTGCCATTCTTAGGGACACTTCTTCTTTTTTTTTTTTTTTGCATGATTCTTTTTTTTAATTTTTTAATAATTTTTATTTTGACCAAAAGCCAATAACAAATCATTCACAGTAATATTTAAGGAACATAGTGACAATGAATCAGGGCCATCCCCACCACCAGGATTGTCCTCCCTCCACCCCTTTTCCCAGCATGTGTCCCATATCTCCCTCCTATAGACTTTACCACTCTGATTTATCAATGCCCCTCTCTAAATTTTTATAAT
>PVKC010011994.1:0-24146 GCA_004027635.1 Crocidura indochinensis | reverse complement strand
ATTAACAATAGTGCAAACCATATTTGCAAGCGGCCACCCAGGACCAAAGGTGGTTTGAATCCCGGCATCCCATATGTCCCTCTGCCGCCAGGAGTGATTTCTGAGCAGAAAGCCAGGAATAAACCCTGAGAGCAGCCAGGTGTGCCCCCTCCCAAAAATAATGCAAACCACAGGAGAGGGGGGAATGCCTGCCCCAGAGGCAGGGAGTCAGGTGGGAGGAAAATTGGGGACATTGGTGGCAGAAAATGTTCATGGTGAGAGGTGGTGTAAATTGTAAAACTGAATTTCAATCATGAATAACTTTTAACAGTGTCTTTTAACTAAAAGGGATAAAAGAATTATTTATATATGATGAGTAAATGTTATGTTTAGTCTGCTCAATTCACAGGTAGGAAAAATAGAGGTTCAGTATATTTTTCTTATGTCCCAATGATGACTATTCAAATTAGTTATCACTTGAACGAATTCTTGTATGGAAAATGCAGAGAGTTTAGTAATGATAGGGTAGAGGATATGTGAACAACTACTCTTCTATATATTTTCTATGTAACACAGTAAGATTTCATGAAAACCAAAATGAATGGTTATATGGTAAAATTTCTGATTGGGAAATAGGGCAAGAGAGTATAGGAGAGAAAAACAGTTGTGGGCTGAAATAATGTTCTGTCCAAGTTTCTGGAGTATGATAAGAATGATATAGATATATAGAGAGTATGATAAGTATGATGAAGAAGGTGATGAAAACAGGTAGTTGAAGCTGGAATAACAGATCTTTTATGTCAGATAGTCACTTCATTATGACCTAACAGCTGGGGATTTGTGTAGATTTTCACTTATTTATTTATTTTTATTGCAGTACATCCAGTGGTATTTAGGCTTTCTCTTTGTACTGTTCTCAAGATCACTCCTAGAGGGGCTTGGGGAACGATATGGGGTTCTAGGGGATCAAACTAGGATTGGGTACATGTGAAACAAATACTCCTACCTAATGTATTATCTCTCTAGCTCCTGACTTGCATTTTCTACTCTAGTTTTTCTGTTTCATAAGTTTATGCAAGCATTGTTGCTTATAGAAGGCAGAGAAATCTAAGAGTTTATACAAAAACACTGGTCATGGAAAGGAAAGGAAAAAATAAACAATTACACCAGCCAGCAACGAACCCCAACCAGCAACCAATCAAATAAAACAAGGAAGCTTTGTTTAATAATATTCTAAATGAAACATTAAAATTGTTAATTTTATTAAACTACAGCATCTAAGTAAAGGCCTAATACTTCATGAAAAATATTAAGTAGACATCGTCAAGTTAATGGTTACCCTGAGATCTGTACTTCTTGAAGTACAATTCTTTTTTTTTTTTTTTTCCGGGAGGGTCACACCCGGCAGCGCCCAGAAGTTACTCCTGGATCTATGCTCAGAAATTGCTCCTGGCAGGCTTGGGGGACCATATGGGGTGCCAGGATTCGAACCACTGTTCTTCTGCATGTAAGGCAAACGCCCTAACTCCATGATATCTCTCCAGCCCCATTAAGTACAATTCTTTTTTTGGGTGGGATCACACTCAGTGGTGATCAGGAGCTACTCCTGACTCTGTGCTCAGAAGTTACCCCTGGCAGGCTTGGGGGACCATATGGGATGCCAGGATTTGAACTGGAGTCCATCCTGTGTTGGCCACTTGCAAGGCAAACACCTTACTGCTGTGCTATCTCTCTGGCCCCTAAGTACAATTCTTAATAAAACTTTTGATAAGCCATGGTTTTTCAGACTTGGTGATTCTGTCACTTCAGGGGAAACAACTGATAACATTTAACTAAGAACAAAACTCAGATTTATAAACCAAAGTGAGAATGTGGAAATTTTATAACAAGTTGATCTCCATAACTGAGTAAGCAAAAATTCTTTCTTTCTATCAGAGTATGTGTGTATGATATAGTAAAAAAATAACGACAGGGGCCCGGGAGATAGCATGGAGGTAAGGCGTTTGCCTTTCATGCAAAAGGTCATCGGTTCGAATCCTGGTGCCCCATATGGTCCCCCATGCCTGCCAGGAGTGATTTCTGAGCATGGAGCCAGGAGTAACCCCTGAGCACTTCCGGGTGTGACCCAAAAACAAAAACAAAAACAAACAAAAAAAATAACTACAGCAGTGGCTTTGAAATTCTCAAAATATAGCATTTTGATATGACTTTAGATTCTGTATTACAACTGACAAAGATGATTCTTTTTTAAACATACTCACAGAATGGGATAAACTATTCACCCAATACCCATTAGACAAGGTGATAATATATAAGATATGAAAGGTACTGACAGAACTTAATAAGAAAAAACATCTAACCCCATCAAAAAATAGTAAGAAGTAATTAACAGACAATTCCTCAAAGAAGAACTAAAAATAGCAAAAAGACACATGGAAAAATGCCCTACCTCACTAATCATAAAAGAGAAGCAAATCAAAACAACAATGAGGTACCATCTTACACCACAGAGACTGACACACATTACAATGAATAAGAACAATAAGTGTTGGCAAAGATGTGGGAGAAAGGAATTCTCTTTCACTGCTGGTGGGAATGCCACCAAGTACAGCCTTCCTGGAAAATAATATGGAGATTCCTCAAAAAATTGGAAATTGAGCTACCATATGATCCAGCAATACCACACATATGAATATACCCTGGAAACACAAAAAATGCAATATAAAATTACGTTTTGCACACCTATATTCATTACAGTGCTATTTACAATAACCAGAATTTGGAAACAACACAGATGCCAGAAAACAGATGAGTGGCTAAAGAAACTGTGGTACATCTACACAATGGAATATTATGCAGCCATCAGCAGAGATGAAGTCATGAAATTTTCCTATACATAGATGGACATGGAAACTATTATGCTGAGTGAAATTAGTCAGAGGGAGAGAGATAGACACAAAATAGTCTCACTCATTTATGGGTTTTGAGAAAAATAAGACATTATGTAATAATACCCAGAGATAATAGAGATGAGGGTTGAAAAGACAGGCTTATGATATGAAGCTTACCACAAAGGATGGTCAGTACAGTTAAATAACTACACTAAAAGCTATCATAACGATGCTGAGTGAAAGAAGTACAATACCTGTCTCAAACACAGGTGGGGGTGGAGGAATTTGTGGTGGGAATGTTGCACAGGTGAAGAAGGCTGTTCTTTTTTTTATGACAGAGGCCTGACTGCAAATATGTTTGTAATTTGGCGGGGGCACATCAGTGACACTCCGAAATTACTCCAGCTTGGAGGATCTTATGGGGCACTCAGGATTGAACTCAGGTCCTTCCTGGGTCAACCGTGTGCAAGGCAAAAGCCCTAACTCTGTGCTATTGCTCTGGCCCCTGTGTAATTTTTGAAGACTAAAGAAATACAAAAAAAGTAAAAAACAAGATTCTTGTTAAATTTTGTACTCTGTGAAAGGATATAAACATGTGATAATATAACATATTCTTTCATTTTAAACTACTCCGTAAATATAACCATATGTTCTTCATATATGTCAGGCTCAATAACATTGCAATAGATTTAATACATATTTATAGACCAATAGATTCTGTAGACATAAAACAAATTTGAAAAATTGTAAAACTATGTTACTCTTTTCACTTTTATTTTTACTGTTTGAAAATACATTAGAATAATATGGGCAAACGTGTTATGTACTTATCTCTATTTTAAGCAATAAGCCAAAATAACTCAAGGTCAGCACCTGGCTTTGTTTGGGGGAACATGTGTGGTGTCAGGGATTAAAACTGCTTTCCTGCAATGCAAAGCATGTGCTCCAGTCTGTTGAGCTACCTCTCTGACACACAATGGGGTAATTGTTATTTGAAATAAACTCTACATGTTAAAATTATTTAGATTTAATTATTATATTGTTTAATCATTCAAATTATTTTTATATGATTGAGGAAGTACTAACTGGAGAGATTATTGCTCTGGAATAAACCACAGAAAAGAAACTCTGGAGTGATGTTAAAGCAGGAAAAGTGCTTACCTTGCATACGATTGATCCTAGTTTCATGTCTAGCATCCCTGAATCTGCCAGGAGTGGCCTCTGAGCATAGAGCCAGGACTATTCCCTAAGCACTGTTTTCTGTGGCCCCAAAACCAAACAGAAAAATAAAGTCACAAAGAAACCCACTTTTCCTGCTGTTCACGTATTTTGTTCTATAATAAATATACTTTTCCAGTCCTTATCCTTTGTCTACAAAATGATAATAATGGAATAGAAATGCTTTGAGGAACATACGTTCTGTCAAAGAAATGAGGGATGGGTAATTACATCTTATTCAACACTCTCTAAATCTTCAACTGTTAATATCATTGCAAAAAGTGTTTTGAGAACAAAGGAAATAAAGAAGTTGCAGAGATGTTAGATCTGAGAAGTTGCAGAAGTGAGATTCTGGTAGTCTGTTAATATAATTTTAGTGCTCCAATTCATGCTCTATGTGGAAAGAAAGATTGAATATCAGTAAAATATATGTCATGTAGAAACCATGTATTTGAAGTCAAAGTAATGCTCCAGACCCTTTCTTTCCCCCATCTCATTTAGTGACAAGTTCTTTTAGGAAACATAAATGTGCTACTCATACAATTCTGTAAGCCTGACAGAATTTTTATTTATTTATCTTTAATTATGTGAACAATGATGCAAAGAAAGAGGACAAGGTAAAGTTACAGTGAGAGGACAATCACTCAAAACAGAGTTCTCAGAAGAAATCCCCCTGCTGACACCTTAATTTTGATCTTACAGTCAAGGAACATTTATAAAAATAAAACTGAACCCATGTACAATTACTTTGTCCCTCAAGTCCCCAGATTGTAGTACATTATATCATTTCTTAGCGGTACACCAAGCAATCTAAAGCCATAAAATTTATGTAACTCCTTAAACTTGAAGGCATAGTAATTTTTTTACATTTCCATGTACATGCATATTAGTTTAAGTTAACCTCAAAAGTTTAAGTGGTTTTTTTAAGGTTTAGAGTCAAAGGAGCACAGTAAAAACAGTGTTAGAGTGGCGATTATCATTTACATAGGCCCACCAAAATATGGGGGACATGGGAAGGAAAAGCCTTGGCCTAAATACAAGGAGACCCTACCCCTGTAGTTTCCTGGCATAAGAGCAACTCTAGGCTCCAGGCAAACTAGTTTGTTCAATCCAGGTTATTGTCTGTAGTCTTGACAGAATTCTTAATGGACTTGTTCTCGTCCTTTCTTAGCCTCTCTTTGATTCTTCCATGCTTGGCCAGACAAAAAAAATTTAAGTATCTTTGGCAAGAATTGTATTTATCCCTCCCACACAGTTGCTCTATAGCACTATCAAAAAAATGGAATCAGAACTAAATGTCTAATTTAGAAGATGCCAATGTAAATAAAGTCTCACAAAAACAAGAAAGAATACATAGAGGTAATGGTAAACAGCCATAATCTTCTGTGACAATTTGTTGATTCTCATTACTTCTGTTGATAGCCAAATTACCAATAAATATTTTTATTTTAATATAATGAACAAACTTGGAACATAAAGCTATGTAATACGCTGTATCAAAATAAAATAGAATCTGTTTAAAATAATTTATGTAAGTAAACTCAGGGTGAGTACCTCAGTACTGTGTGTCCACTTAGTTGTGAAATTTATAGTGCTATGCACTTTGGCTTTTTGTCCTGTCATTTTCCCCCTTAATTTATTATTTTCTTCTTTAATCAATTTAAACCCCATTCTCTTCAAGCTAATCAGCAAAAATAATTTTACTATGTATATAACATTTCCTAAATAAATGCAAATGTCAGTCATAAAATATACCTGAAATTGATTGAAGTCAGGGATCCCCAAATATATATTCATATATTATATAAAGATATATGCAATTTATTGTGAATAGTTTTATTTGTTTGTAGCCAGTCAATCTTGGATTTTAATTCCTCAGTCCATGAATACTAGTGATTTGGGTAATTAAAAGTTAGCTGTCCTTTCCCTAAGTTACTTCTTAGATAGGCTAGTGTTAGATGTCATTCTAAGCCTCTGTTTAGCATATTAGAATGTTTTGGAAATTTTTAGTTACCAGTAGGCACCCTTTCTCCAATTGATTCATTTCTTTAGAATCACCATTGATCACTCTTCATTATGCATCTAAAAAATGTGGTCATGGTGAAAACAGTTGCTCTGTAGCACTATCAAAAAATGGAATCAGAACTAAATTTCTAATCTAGACAGATATGTTCCTTGTTTTTTTTTCTATGAACATAGCTATGTCTTTGCCTAAGCCTTATATGATGAACTATCACTATACTGGTTTCCCCAACAAAAATAGTTTAGTATTTCTGAAATATTTCCAAATGGGCAGTATAACTTGGGTTAGAAATCATGATTCTACACCTTTGGAGTTTCAGTATACTGTTTTGTAATCAGAATGGTTTGAGCATGCAGGCTGATGTTTAGTGATGTGCTCTGTTGTAAGTTCTTAAATGTTGATATAAAGGCACAAGCATAAACATTTCTAGTCTTTATTTCTGACTTCTTTCAGCCCTTTGTTTTTTGCTTTGCAACGTTTTCTCAGCTAAACGGTTTTAAACAAAGAAAATATCTCTATGATCATAACGCAGTAAGGCAGGCCATCATCTGTGTGAGGCTTGGTGGTCCTGAATATGCCCCTGTGTGAAAAGAAATGGGATCCAGCAGCACATCTGGGCCAGTTGAAAGTTCAGTGGAGGGACTAAACAGGACATTTCACACCTGCTATTTTCTATCTTTTCAGTGGGTGTGAAGAAAGGAGACATCTGTTTTTTCAAAAATACTAAAAAAATTGAGAAGTCATTCCTTTGAGGTCAGAAGACAAGAAACAAAAGAAGAATGGAAGCAGAAAATCAAAAAAGAATATTCTTCACATACATTCAATTAGGGAGCTCCCACATTTCCCATATAGTGTGAATTATTGCTACTGATGACTTGTATTTAGACACCTGAGAACATTTAAGCAGAAATTTGAACAATGTACATCAACCAACGTATTACTCAGACTGTTGGTTTAGAAAATAATAGCTGTGTTTGGTAAGAAGACAAGGTTGGTTTCAGAGGAATTGTTAATCCTAATGTGGGCTTATTTGTGGTGAGTGCCTATGAAAAAGATTATTTTTGATGAATCATGAGTTTTTAAAGAAATTGGTGTGATTATTCTGGATCTTTAATATACATAATCTGGAATCTGTGATCATTAAGTCCTTTTATTGATGGGTATGTTTCTTTGCTAAACTTGGTTGGGAACTTGCTCATTTAGTAATATGCTTTCCCTGTAGTTTTTTGGGGGAAACTTCTTAGCAATGCTCAGGATTCTGGGGGAGGGGGTTCACTTGTTGCTGTAATTGACCAGCAGAGACCAGAAATTTTAATGCTCTGATTTCAATGAGAGGCTATGCTGTAAGCTTGAGTGCAGGCCAGCTGCAGAATTACTTTGATGATGATCAGGAGACCATGGCATTATGGGAATTGAATTCAGATATCAGCACATCTAAGACATGAGTCTCTGAAGACTAAGCTCTGGTCCTGTTATAAAATACATATTCAAATGGTGAACAGATCAAATTTAAGTTACTATTTGTGTTTTTTGAAGTTTTTTTTTTTTTTTTTGGTTTTTGGTCACACCCGGCAGTGCTCAGGGGTTACTCCTGGCTCCATGCTTAGAAATTGCTCCTGGCAGGCACGGGGGACCATATGGGGCACCGGGGTTCGAACCGATGACCTTTTGCATGAAAGGCAAACACCTTACTTCCATGCTATATCCCGGGCCCAAAGTTTTTTATTTTTTAATTTAATTTATTTACTTTTGTTTGCTTTGGAACCACACCCCTGCAATGCTCAGGCATTACTTCTGGCTCTGTGCTCAGGGGTCATTCCTGGTGGCGTTCAGGAGATCAGATGGGATGCTATGGACTGAATCCAGGTTCAACCCACTCTACTCACTGTGCAATCTCTCTGGCCCCAAGTTCCTGTGAGTGTTTTAAAAAGGTTAAATAATTTTAAGTACATAGCTTTTATTTTTTACTTTTCTAGAATGAATACTGGGTCATTTCAGACTTCAAATCCTATTACCATCTTTCTGTTTTGTTACATCAGCAATCTAAATAGATTATGATTACCATTGTTAATGGGTGGGGTGACCTGACATGCAGACCTGGCTAACTGAATTGCCTTTATCACTCAGCCTACTCCAAAGCCCAATGTCTCTTAGTATCAATTACCGGTGCCTTTCATCTTGCAAACTCTGCACGTATCTTGCATCACTCAGAACCTTACAGAGGTTTCTGCATGATTACACACAGTTTCTGACCTAGAAGTGAATAAAATGTGGTGCGAGCAGCTTTCTTTTTCCTGCCAACAATGAGCAAACAGGTAGTCCAGGGTAGGTTGAAGAGAATCATCTCAAGATCACCAAAACCCACTTGTCAGGCTCACCTAGTGTTCTATGAGTGAAAAGTGTTGCGTGTAACTAGGCCACTGAACAAGGAATAGGTCTGAGTTTGAGAATAAGGAGCTTTGTTTTTGTTGTTGAGCCCTGGATGATATGGCCTCTTTCCCACTGTAACCAGATTGTGAAACTACACTATTCTGCCTTGCCATGCTCCAAGCTATCTACACCTCTGAACATATAAGTTAGATTTAATATTCAAGACTCAAAAAATAGATTATGACTTGATTCAAGTTAAGCGATCATTGGTGGGAATCCATTATTCTGAAGTATGTGTTGCTGATGTCCTAACATTAGGATTGGGGATGGTTTGTCAAAGTTTTTCTAGTATGTATTATATTGAATATTCGATTGTTTTTCAACCTGGTGTATTGAGAGGGAAGTAAAGGTGTAGATGTGTTATTGGAGACAACTTTAAAGGCTTATTGAGAGGTAGCAGTGAGTTTGATGTTACAAGCAGAGATGCTTTTGAACAATACTGTTAAGGAATAGATCTAATGAGATTTAGGATGTTTTTAAAACTTAGTCAGCATTAGTGTACTATTCCTTCAGGGAGAGTTTGTAATGCCCACAAGAATGTGTTGGTAGGCAGATCGAATTCCAGACTCACATTCAGTTCTTTTAGTATTTGACATAACACACACCTGTGTGTTTTCTTCCCTGACCTCAAAGTTGTTTTGAAAAGCTTCTGACATCTGGAAGTGTGAAAAATAACAGGTTTTTATTTCATTTGTGACAATTAGGAAAAATAAGTTTTTAAATATAGTGTTTTAAATTTTTTTTAAATATAGTGTTTTGCATGTATATGGTACAAAGTCTGGGTTTATCTCATTTTTTTCAGTCAATGATGGAATAAAATCTGCAAAGTTCCATGCTAGATAAAATATTTTCTTGAAAATTTTTCCTTGAAATAAATATACATGTAAGTGTAATGTAACTCATGCTTGAAATTTTTTTTTCTTTTAGAGGCTCTCAAAACAATTAAATTGTGAGGTGAATAATAGTGCTATTATAAAAAAAACTTACCTAAGTAAACTTATTTTGCATGTTGATAGGTAAAGCATCAAGATTGCCAATAATGTTGTCACCTAGAGAATATCAGAAAATTTTCACTCAACCTACTCTTCAGTAACTTAAAAATTCAAATTATCTGACCATTTAAAAATTGTGCTGCATTATACTCTGGGTTCATTGGTGGAGGGAGGTTGACATTGGTGGTGGGAATGTCCCTGGCTCACTGTATATCTGAAATTCAACTATGAAGGACTCTGTAGATCACAATTGTTTCAATAAAATAAAATTTTACAAAAATAAAATAAGCATGGTGGGGCCAGAGTGATAGCAACATCCCATATGGTCTCTCAGGCCTTTCAGGTGTAATTTCTGAGCACAAAGCTAAGAGTTACTCCCAGAACACCTCCAGATGTGGCCTCAAAACTAGAAGAATAAAGAAAATTGTGCTGCAGTGTATATTTTATGTGTTGCATTTACAGTACTAAAATATTCTATTATTTATATTGTTAATATATTCATATATCAATAAAATATATTGTATTATATTATGTTATATTACATTATATTATTATATTATATTATATTATATATTAATAATAAAATATTTTAAAAATTTATAATTCCTAGATCAAGATGGACTATGGTTTGACTAATTTTCTTTTCAAATTTAAGTTTCTCATGGCTTGGCATCAGCAACTATTCTTCCAATCTATTTAATTGAGTACTTCTGCTGTTTATCCTACAATGCAGATAAAGGATTTCATGCACTGTTTATAGTTAATAGATCCTGAAATGAGTCAACATTATCAGCTAGTGTCTACATGTCATTACTAATAATCTCTCTGCTTATACTTTTTCACCAGAGAGGAGACACTGAATTTGTTCAGCTATCATTTCTCTTAACTATGGCCTGCTCATTCTAAAATATCTTTAAAAATTATTTGTTTTTTTTCCTTAGGGAGAACAAATTTGGTAATGAGAACTCTTTGTAAAGATCTACATGTTTGATGACTCTAAAATGGAAAGATGACCCATTTTGTCTATCTCTAATATTCTTACAAAAGAGCAAGAACTCTTGCTTCCCAACTCAATTTTTTTCTAGTTTTTTTTAGATAAAGAATGCAGGTATAATGGATATTCCATTCTGTGAATAGATCATGCTGTTCTGAACCAGAAGCATGTTCTTTTTGAAAGTAGAACTTTAGAAATGATGTATTGTCATTTGGTAGTATGTTGAGATAATAGTAAATATAGATGTCATATATGATTATTCTGATATAAATTTAAGTCCACCATATAACTAAAGTACTCAATAAAAAAAACTCCACAGTTCTAGTATCCTTAGGATGATAGAGCATATAATACAGAAACTAGTGACGAATGGGTTTATGAGAAGTAATCACTTTTCATGTAGCGTATTCTATTCATGATTTTGCTGTTGTCGTTATTCTTTTGTGGTTATTGACTATTTGTTGTGCAATTCTATACTTATCATAATTATTTAAAATAAAAGGAAGGAAGCACCCAACCTTAGAATATAATGTGAGTGAATATTTATTGGCATAAATGAGAATTTGGATAAAGAAATATAAGGGAGCCACATTAAAAGGAAAAAGCCAGTCAAGCTTTCTGAAGCCAGAACCCTTAAAGTTACTAGTCTTTATATAATTAAAAATTAAAAATAAATAGTATTTCCTTGGTTGAATATTTTGAAGTTTTAAATTTGTTTGTTTATTAAAAGAGGAGTAGCTTGAGCAACATTAGATTGTTCCAGTTGCTCACTAGAGTTAAGAACACATAATCAGAGTCTGGAGCGATAACACAGTGGTAGGGTGTTTGTGTCGCACACAATCAACGCAGGACAGATCCAGTTCAATTCTTGGCATCCCATATGGTCCCCCAAGCCTGCAGGAGCGATTTCTGATCACAGAGCCAGGAGTAACCCCTGAGCACTGCCGGGTGTGACCCCCTTCCAAAAAAATGCATTATCGTTAGAATAGAAAACTCTCAATTTGAGATTTTTGCTTGGAGTCTCTGCCCAGAAGTCAGCAAAATTTTTCTTTATTCATCTTATTCTCTAAATTGAAATAAAGTAGATGGTGGTTCAGACTCTCAGCACCAATTTAATGGCCAGTGAAATATAACTTCAGTTTTCTTTTTCTTAAAATATTATGACTACATGTATTGCTAGTCATATCCTTGCCCAGGCCTCAATTCATTGGTCTTATTTTACTTTGAATGAATAGCTAAAAGAATCATTAGGAAAATATGAAATAGCTTTTTATTATGCCTTTTGAATCTTGGTCTTCTTTCTATTGGCCTAAATGTGCTACATGAAACTTTAAATGAATCTTATTTCTAGCACTATTGTCTATTAGGGAAAACTATAAGACGACAAATTCTGATGAGAGAAAAGTTTGTATGTAATATCAATTTCCTTTGACTTTCCTGGAAACAGTAATAACAAAATAAAATTTGGATTTCTTCTATAGACTCATTCTAATTTTCCATGGAAATTTTATCCTATTATTTTATACACTGCTTAGCTTGAAAACTTTCTTTTCTGATTAATGTAAACAAAAACTTGAAAAATCTTAATTTTTCCTTTAATATGAAATTTTAAAGTATCTTTATTTGCCTTTTGATATCAATCAATCCATATTCTTCATTTCTATTCATTCTTATATTAAAAGATTCTGTAAGCTATTTGCATTAGAAAAGGCTTTGCACTTTTGGGATAATACTTTAGATTATTTGAATGGCAAGGGGACAGATGTTTTTGTATATTGAATTAAAGTAAATTTTTTGTGCAAGAGAATGGTCAGCAGACATTTTATGACAAAAGGAGAACAAAAGAGCAACTTCTTTACTACTCTCCTTATTTATATTTTATTTTATTTTTAACCACACCAAGTGGTACTTAGGTCTTACTACTGGCAGTGTGGGGTACCATATTAGTTCTGAAGATCAAATCCGGGCCTGCCACATGCAAAGCAATCATTTTACCTGCTGTATTATTTCTATGGCTACCCAATAGATGTAAAGGTTTGTGAACATAATGATAGTTCTTACCTCATTTCTGAGCTCCAAATGTTTTGAATCTGTGTGACTGACTCAGGCTTAAATTTTCATGCTTCTATCCATTTAATGCTTATTCAAATGAATATGACTTGTTGGTTTGACCATTATGAAATAAGAATAGTTGAGTTTCATATATGGTGGATTTATTAAAGAGATTAATTTAATGGTAATTATTTTAATTTTACCAATATTTTAAAGTATCCCAATTACAGAAGTCAGGTCCACACTTAGTCTAAACAGTTTTCTTTAAAAGTTTTTCATTGTTAAAGCATGTGTTTAAATTCTGTGAAATTTCCTGACTTTAAAATGAATGGAAGAATTCCATTCTGAATCTCAAAAGAGAACCATAGTTTTAAAATGAGACATAGATATTAAAATGTTCTATTTTTCAGCCTCACATACAAACAGGGGTATCTTTTAACCATCTGGAAATGTTACATGATACATTGTGGTCAGTGACTTCTCTTTTCTTTTCTTGCTTTTTATTACTTATTTTGGTTCTAAGGTTTCCTTACTCTTTTACCTTTTCCACTGTCATATGCCACGCATCTTGAGCATAACTCACAGCCTGACCGGAATAATTACTCTTGCCAGCTTATAATCAAAGGGAGTGCTGAGAAAAACAGCTGAGCTGTATTAGGAAACCACAGTCTTCGTGGCATTTCCAAACTGCTGAATAAAACATCACAGGTGCAGGATTAGTGCTGCCCATAGTGCTGGGCTTCTTAGTGCAAAGCCTAGCAATTCTGTGCCTTCTTAGCCCAGGGAACCTGGCAACCATATATCAAGCATACTGAAATCATATGTAAGAAGTGGGAGAAGCTTTTTATTTCACAGAGACTATTTTTTCCTCCCTCCTCACCTAATGCAAAAACAAGATTGGTTAAACTAATTTTGGTACACACAGAAAAAGATGACAGCACTGATATAGAGGATAAAATAGGACAATTCATGTGGTTCAGGAATTGTGTGCACAGAAATCGCCGGGCAAAAAAAAAAAAAAAAGACCACACAACTAGCTTAGTTCTCCTGTATAATGAAGGTTAATCTTAAACTAAATATTTAGTTCTACACATATTGATTTCTTAGTTATGTATGTGTGGGAGAGAGTGAATATGCTTGGCTATATCTATATCTATATATCTATATCTATATATATATTTCACACATTGTCAGTTGAAAATCAAATATTCTGACTACAAAGTCCTTATGAGAGAATTGTTTTTCACTTTTGACATTTTGAGCTTTTGATATCTATCAAATATAATTCTAACTCCAGAGATGATAAAATTTTTCTTGTAAAATTTTAAATTCAAAGTAATTATAAAGCATAAATTAATGTGTTGGATATTTAAATAAAATGTTTTGAAAATATTGTTACTGGGTCATTTGCTTTTCACCAGGAAGATTTTAAATTAATTTTTTGCATGCTAAAGCATACACTTATAGAAACAGAAACAAACATATTTTAGTAATTTATGGCATTTTGGTATCATCCTAGAAAACGTTGCTATGAAGCAGAGTATATAGAGTATATAACTATATAAAGCACTAAAATTTTTAACAGTTGCCCTTTTGTGTGAATTTTTAAAACTCTACAATATTTTTCTAGTGTACATATTTCATGCTAATATTTTGTTGTTAGTTTCACCAGAGATAGATTTTTAAAATTAGTGATGGTGATAACAGTTAAGTGTATATTATTATATGTATATATGCAATAAACACACTGCCTGTGTTTTTCTATATTTATGTGTGTGTTCATATTACCTAAATAAGCACTTGAAATTGAAATATATGTGCATATATTAGGTCAGTGTGCACCTAAACTAAGGTCCTATTTAGCAATTATCCAGTTTGAGGTATTGGAAAGTTTAGTAACAGATTTTAAATGCTTTCCAGATTTATTTTTCTGAAGTGGAGGATGAGAATAGGACATGGTGATTTGGTTTTTGCTTACCTGGCTTCATTGTCATTTCTATTTATTTTTAGTACATGAGTCTATTCAAAGTAGTTCTATATATCAAGATGTTTTGTAGTGCTTTGCAAAGCTGAAAAGTAAGCTTTGGTGCAGTGGCAAGTTGAATATCCCCTTTGATTAACTTCAGAACTCTGTGAAGCAGAACATTGATATAAACTACTCTAGATAAAACCAAGGCTCCTGGCTTGGAAATCTGCCAAGTGTGGTTGATGCTTTGTTATTATAATCAAAGATTATGTTTCAATTTCTTTTCCAATGGAAAGGATTGGAAATATCTTAAATATTTTAAAATACAGATATATCTAAAACTATTTAGTCACCCTATTGTGATATTTTATAATTTTGATTCAATTTTCTGTTAAGTGATCTTTAAACATCCAAGTAACTTGCTTTTGTCAGGTTCATGATTTCCTTTTGGAACTTTTATTAAAACACTAATAAATGAGCTGTGTTTCAGACCAATTATTTCTGACCACTGGTGTATAGATTGGTACTCATATACAGAAAAGTTTTGATGATCAGAAATAAAATAAAAGATGGGTGATTGAGGCTTTTTAGTTAGTGTTCATAATCTAAAAAAAATCACAGGGTTTTGGGCCAGAGAGATAGCATAGAGGTAAGGCATTTGCCTTGTGTGCAGAAGGATGGTGGTTCAAATCCCGACATTCCATATGGTTCCCTGAGCCTGCCAGGAGCAATTTCTGAGCGTAGAGCCAGGAGTAACCCCTGGGTGCTCCCAGGTATAACCCCCCACCAAAAAGAAAAAGTCACAGGGTTTTCTGGATGGGAAATGTTGGGAACAGAATTTGAGTCAATGTGCACATATGAATTAACAGAAATGCTATTTAGTGAAAATCTGTAGAAATTGTCTATTATTAAATTTGGTCTAGTATTCTTAGGAGTGGTGGGCAATAGAAAATGCTGGACAGAGACAGTACAGAGACTTTCACTTAAGTGCATCTCAAGTTAGCATGGGTGAGACTGAGACCCCCCCCCCAAATGGTATGCCATAGAGTAGATAAATATGTTTGACCCTACTCCCACTATTTCCGTGGGGGTGCGTCAGTATTCATATTCCAAGAGAACCAAAGTTTATTTCAGTACTTAGTCTTACTAAGTATCCAAAATTAAGTTATAGAATTTCACATATGCAAGCTAACTTTCTTCCATTTACCCACACTTGCCTTCCTAATGGCTAGTGTTCTGCACACTTTCCCACCCTGAGCAACACAGCTACAAATCTCTAGTGCTGTTACTTGAGTCCATCACTATTGGTGGATTGCTACAGAAGCCTCACAGACATGGTGATAAAAGAGAAAGACAAAAGTAAAGTTACAGCACCACCTACTGGGAAATGAATTTGCTTTCTAAACTGAAAGTACAAAACTATAGCCATTGTTAAGTGGTCTGGAGGAAGGAAGGAGGGAAGGAAAGAAGGAAGGAAGGAGGGAAGGAAAGAAGGAAGGAAGGAGGGAAGGAAAGAGGAAGGAAGGAGGGAAGGAAAGAAGGAAGGAAGGAGGGAAGGAAATAAGGAAGGAAGGAAGGAAGGAAGGAAGGAAGGAAGGAGGGAGAAATGAATACATTTTTATAATGTATTATTTATTTATTAAAATATTCTGAAAAAGCAATCATGAAAGTTAGGAAAATTAAAAGTAGTTATTTACCTAAAGTGATTAGCTCTATGTAAAATAGCCAGAATCTGAAAACAACCCATGTGCCTGACAACAAATGAATAGCTAAATAAACTGTAGTACATATACACAATGGAATATTACACAGCTATTAGAAAAGATGAAGTCATAAAATTTGTCTAGACATGTATGGACATGGAGACGATTATGCTGAGTGAAATAAGTCAGAGGGAGAGAGATAGACACAGAATAATCTCACTAGTCTGTGCGATTTATGAAAATAAAACAGTCTGGTAATAATACCCAAAGACAATAGAAATGAGGACTAAAAGGACCAACTCATGATCTGAAGCTTACATAAAGCTTATCACAATGTTAGAGAAATAACTAAACTAACAACTATCATGACAATGATAGTGAGTGAGAGAACTAGAATACCTGTCTTGAAGATAGGCAAGGATAAGGGCAGGAAGGAAATGGATAACATTGGTGACAGGGAGTTAGCACTGGTGAAGGGGTGTACATTTTATTGCTAAAACCCAACTATGAACATGTTTGTAACTATGGTGCTAAAATAAAGATTATCACTAAAAATAAAATGATGTGATAAAGCTGTATTTATCAGAAAAAATACAACTCACAGATTAAGGAAACTAAATTCAGAGTCTGGAAACAAACCTAAATATATGTAAACAACTAATTTATTAAAAGGAAATAAGAGCATAGCGTGGAGAAAGAAAACTCTTCAATAAATGTTAGTTAAAGTAGACAATCACTGGCCAAAATATAAAATAGACCACCATCTTAAGACATTCACCAAAATTATATCAGAAATGGATTAAATTTGTAAGGCTAGAAACATAAAACACAGAGAAACACATTTCTTTTGGGGACACAAAAGTGTTCTTCAGGACTGCTCCCAGCGTAGGGTTCAGTAATTCTTTCCAGTAATTGTGCTTCCGCTAATTAAACTGGTTCTTCTAGGTGGTAAACTCTGACATTTTCACTTTAGCCAATATGGGGGGGAGGCAAGTATAAATGAGATTGCATCAGTTTAAAAAGTCTCTGCAATAAAAATGAGCACCAGAAAAGATAATAACAATTGAAGCCAGTTGATTAGGAAAAGATACTCATGCACAACGCATGCAAATAGTTGTTAAGTCACACACTGCTTTTACCCCCAAACAAATATATTTTCCCAATTTCCTCTTCCTTTTCACCTATCATTTTGTTATGTAAAAGTCCACCTGATCACTGAACCCACTCCAGCTTGGTTGAGTTTGTAATTGGAAACTAAGGAAAGGTCAGTCTGGCTTGGTGCACAGAGACCAGGAAGTGAAAAGTCAACCATGATTCTCTCATGACTGGCTTGATTTATTAATTCTTCATGGCTACTCTTCTTCAAACACATCCACTTGGGTTTGGAAATATGGCACATGGGGTGATTTTACACATAGTAAAGGGTTAATGTCTAAACATAGAGAAATATATGATGCAATAACAAAAAATGTAAACCAGATTTTAACATCTGAATTTTAAAATCAAAGATCTGAATAGACTTTTCAACAAAGAGGATATACAGATACCATAAAAACACAAGAATCGTCATTGCTTATTATTGTGAAATAAAAGTAGAAATTGCAGTGACACCTCACATGATGCCAATGGCTCAATGGCATTTTGTTTGTTTGTTTTGTTTTTAGGCCACACCAGGTGATGCTCAGGGGTTACTCCTTGCACTCAGAAATTGCTCCCTGGCTTGGGAGACCATATGGGATGCCAGGGGATTGAATCGTGGTCTGTCCTAGGTTAGCACCTTACCCCTTGCACCACTGCTCTGGCCCCACTAATGGTTTTTATTTAATGACTTGGAAAAAGTGTCGAGAAAAGAAATAGCTCTTAAACACTATTGTTTGGAATTTAAGCTGTTGGAGCCACTATGAAAAACTCTATGGAGATTGCTCACAAAATTAATACTAAAGAACTCACCAGATAGTATGGAGATTACAGTGCACACCTTGTATGCACCTGACCTAGCTTATTTCTTAGCAGCAGCGTGCTGGGTGTATTCCTGGAGGCTCTCATGCTCTACTGCAATGATTCTGGTGGTCTCCTATGATTTCAGAACCCAAACAGCACCTCATCTTTTGACCTTAATTATTGAAGTGCTGACCTACTTTGACAAAATCACTAGGGGGATCTCAAGTACCTGAATATTGGGATGTTCCCACACAATTTAGGAATAAAAATGTATTCTTTTTCTGGTTTGTTTATCTAAGAAATATGAAGACATAATTCTGATATATATCTTTATATTTGTCTCAATATTATTTTTAAAAGACCTGAGGTGGAAACAACCAGAATTGCCACCGAGATATTAACATATCCTGAAAGGTAGAGGGCAGGAGCACAGACAGATGAGGTGCTTGTCTTGTTTGGCTGACCTGCATTTGATCTCTTCTGGGACCCCATAAGGTCCCCCAAATTCCACCAGGAGATCGCTGAGCACAGAGCTATATGTGAGTCCTGAGCATCTCTAGGTATGGCCTCAAAATAGTACACACACACACACACACACACACACACACACACACACACACACACACACACACGCTCTGAAGGTTTGGATTAAAAACATGAAAATTTGCATTCACGAATATATAAGTATTTTTTCCTATCTGTCCCCACATGTGGGAGTGTTTTTTTTGGCAACCTTCCAGGTAGGACCCAGTTTTTCTCTGAATACTACTGGGTGGTCCTGTTAACCCTTAGTACTTACAGACTTTAGCAGTACTGCATTAACAGATTAGAATTGAATTCTCCAGCCTGAAAGCTTTGCTGTGAGTGACCCCAGAGTTCCCTAAAGAAGAAAGTTGCTGTGAGGCCCTCAAAAACGACTTAGTATGCTCACACACAGTTAAAGAATAATGAAGTCTTCTCATTTGCAACACAATGGATGGGGAGAAAGGAGTTAGAAAAAGGCAGGTATTATGTGATTTTACTTCTAATTATGAGATTAAATGAAATAAGAGAATTTCATCTTCAAGGCACACATTCAATCTTCAGCAATACATGGTCCCCAAAGTACTATCAGGAGGGATCCGTGAGCATCAATCAAGCCAAAAGTAATCCCTGACCACTACCGCATATTGTCCCAAAGCAATGCAAAACATATGAAGCAAATGAAACAAACTTAGACTGTAAAACAGCAATAAAGTGGTGTTAAAGAAGATCATAGAAGAAATACATTCTTTTAAAGGAGGAAGATGAAAAAAATCTGTGGCAGTCATAAGGTGTTAAACATGTTTAGTTTTAAGTACAACAATTGGAATCTATATGCTAGAATCTAGAGTTAATTTCTTTTTCAAAAGTCAAAATCTCTCTGAATGAGTGTGCTTGTTTTATTCATTCTGCTGTTGCTGCTTCTCATTCACTGGTATTCTGTCTTTAACCTCCAAATTATTGATCAATAATTTTAATTTTTCTGGTGATTGTAAATACTATGAATTCTGTAATAGTGATTTTTATTTCACAGGAAATTAAACACTTATAGATTAATTGCCTTCTAAGTAGCAATTGTAAACTTTTACATAAATTACTCCCTTGATTTGTTTATTTTGGCATAAGCTGGCAAAGAATTTTCCAGCTGTCTCGGATTTTCATTTAGCCATTCACCTAGTTTATTACTTTTTTTTTCATATCACATTGTACAATGGTAAGTTTATATTCTCATTTAGAATGTGATAAATATGGTACCTCTATTTTGAGCAAATAGTAATTTTCCAAATATTTTATATTTCTCTTCTACTCATGGTAAAGACATTTATATTATTTCTGCTTATGCAATAATACTTGATATTTGCAATCTTTGGAGTAAGTGCTAGTCTTATTTAATTTGTCCGGTGTCTGAGACTAGCATTTGAATTTTTTAAGTCTCTGGGGCTAAGCTACCAGGAGCACAGTAATAGTCAAGTTCCCGAAACTTAAAAAATGTTTAATTAGTGAGAGCAAGATGTCTGGTGAGTAGATTCTCTTCCTCTATTATTATTGGTGTAGAAAAAGGCCATTGATTTTTGTGTGTTAAATTTGTAGCCTGCCACTTGCTATATGAATATTGTTTCTAGAAGCTTTGTGGTAGAGTCTTTAGGGTTTTCTAAGTAGAGTACCATGTCATCTGTAAAAAGTGAGAAGTTGATTTCTTCCTTTCCTATCTGGATTCCCTTGATATCTTTTTCTTGCCTAATCACTATAGCAAGTACTTCCAGTACTATGCAGAATGGGAGTGGTGAGAGAGGACAGTCTTGTCTTGTACCAGAATTTAGAGGAAAGGCTTTTAGTTTTTTTCCATTGAGGATAATATTTACCATTGACCTTTTTTATACACCAATAATGATAGGGAAGAAATGAGCATTAAGAAAACAACCACATTCACATTAGTGCCACACAAACTCAAATATCTTGGAGTCAGCTTGACTAAAGACTTGAAGGACCTATACAAAGAAAACTATAAAACCCTGCTCCAAGAAATAAGAGAGGACACGCAGAAATGGAAACACATACCCTGCTCATGGATTGTGAGAATTAACATCATTAAAATGGCAATACTCCCCAAAGCATTGTACAGATTTAATGCTATCCCTCTAAAGATATACATGACATATTTCAAAGAAGTGGATCACACACCTCTGAAATTCATTGGAACAATAAACACCCTCGAAGAGCTAAAGCAATCCTTGGGAAAAGGAATATGAGAGACATTACTTTCCCCAATTTTAAACTGTATTACAAAGCAATAGTTATCAAAACAGCATGGTATTGGAATAAAGACAGACCCTCAAATCAGTGGAATAGGCTTGAGTATTCAGAGAATGGTCCCCAGACATACAATCACCTAGTTTTTGATAATGGAACAAAGAAATCCTCTTCAACAAGTGGTGTTGGCATAACTGGTTAGCCACTTGCAAAAAGGCAAACTCAGACCCCCAGCTAACACCATGTATGAAAGTAAAATACAAATGGATTAAAAACCTTGATATCAGATATGAAACTATAAGGTATATAAGAACAACACTTATGGGACCAGAGAGATAGCATGGAGGTAAGGTCTTTGCCTTTCATGCAGAAGGACGGTGGTTCGAATTCCTGCATCTCATATGGTCCCCTGTGCCTGCCAGGGTCGATATCTGAGCATAGAACCAGGAGTAACTCCTAAGCGCTGCCAGGTGTGACCCCCCCCAACAAAAGACGAACAACACTTAGGTAAAACACTCCATGACATTGAGACTAAAGGCATCTTTAAAGAGGAAAAAGCACTCTCCAAACAAGTGGAAGCAGAGATAAACAAATGGGAATATATTAAGCTGAGGAGCTTCTGTACCTCAAAGGAAATAGAGCTTAGAATACAAGGCCACCCACTGAGTGGGAGAAATTATTTACTCAATATTCATCAGATAAGGGACTAATATTCAAGATATACAGGCACTGACAGAACTTTACAAGAAAAATGCATATAATTCCATCAGAAAATGGGGAGAAGAAATGAACAGACACTTTATAAAAGAAGAAATACAAATGGTCAAAAGGCACATGAAAAATGCTCCACATCTCGAATCATCAGGGAGATGCAAAACTAAATAACTATGAGGTACAATCTCATGACACAGAGATTGGCGTACATCACAAACAATGAGAACAAGCAGTGCTGGGAGATGTGGAGAGAAAGGAACTCTCTTTCACTGCTGGTGGGATTGCCATCCAGTCCAACCTTTATGGAAAGCTATATGGAGATTCCTCCAAAAACTGGAAATTGAGCTCTTATATGATCCAGCTATACCACTCCTAGGGATATACCCTAGGAACACAAAGATACAATACAAAAATCCCTTCCTCACACCTATATTCATTGTAGTGCTATTTGAAATAGCCAGACTCTGGAAACAACCAAGATACCCTTCAACAGACGAATGGCTAAAGAAACTATGGTACATATACTTATGGAATATTATGCAGCCATCAGGAAAGATGAAGTCATGAAATTTTCCTATACATGGTTGTATATGGAATGTATTGTGCTGAGTGAAATAAGTCAGAGGGAGTAAGATAGACGCAGAATAGTCTCACTCATCTATGTATTTTAAGAAAAAGGAAAGACATTTTTTGCAATAATTCTCAGAGACAATAGAGATGAGGGCTAGAAGGACTACCTCACAATATGAAGTTCACCACAAAGAGTGGGGAATGCTGTTAGAGAAGTAACTGCACTAACAACAAACATGACAATGTTAATTTATAAGAGAAGTAGAATGCTTGGCATGAGCAGAGGAGGAGATAGGGGGGCATTGGTGGTGGGAAGATTGCCACTGGTGAAGAAGAGTGTTCTGTTTATGACTTAAACTCAACTACAATCATGCTTGTAATCATGATGCTTAAATAAAGATATTATTTTAAAAAGAGAAAAAATAAAGAAAATTACAACACACTACTTCAAGAAATTAAAGAGAATGCAAATAAATAGAAATACCCAGCACATGTATTGAGAGCAATAACATTAAAATAGCAATAGTTCCAAATAACTCTACAGATTTAATATGATCACACTAATGAAATATAAATACACCCATGATATAATTCAAAGAAATATAATTCAAATGCTCCTTATACTCATATGGAATAATAAATTTCCATGAATAGCTAAATCAATCCTTAGGAAAAAGAAGACTCATTTTCTAATTTAATACTGTTCATGGTATTGGAATAAAGACAGATCCTACAATCAATGGAATAGACTTCAATCTTCTGAGACTCGCCCTCAAGTATATGATCAATTAATATTTGACAAAGGGTTACAAAATACAAGATGGTGTTTAGAAAACTTGTCAACTGCATGCAACAAAATAAACTCCGATCTCTCTTTAATGCTGAGCACATATGTCCCTTAGTTTAATGCCTATGATTGAACTATGTCATGGAGTTTGCTGGTCTTGTTCCTATTGTCTCCAGATGCACCAATAAAGGTTCATGGCATTGATCCTTGTTTGCATAGACACATTAAAATGGGAAAACACTATACATACAGATAAGTTCTTATCTAATAGGTGTAGGAACTCACAAATCTCAGTACAATGTACCTTACACCCTGAACATTGATATAATGACCTGGCACAGGCCTCAGAGAATGGGCATCCCCCATTCACGCCGGAACCAGGCAAGCTATCTACGAAACATTCAAGGTCTTTTATAGCAACATCTGAAAGCTATCCTCTACCACGAAAGATACTACCAAGGGTCTGACATCGACCTCCTAAAAAGAGACTTCCGTTAACACTGAGAAGACTTGACAACAACAATTACCTGCCCTACAGGACATGGTTCTTTCTATTGCCCCTTAAGTGTGAGGTGAAACGAGAGGATGCTCTACACCATACTGACAGCAATATGGGATATGCAGACTCCAGGATCCTTAATACAGAAGATGATACCAACAACAGAGACTATGTGAGGAATGGAGGTGTATTGCCACTACAGATGATGACTTGGATTGGACAGACTAGTTTGCCTGGAGCCTAGAGTCGGTCCTGTGCCAGGAAACTTCAGGGGTAGGGTCTCCTTGTATTTAGGCCATAATTTTTCTTTCCATGTCCATTATATTTTGGTGGGCCTATGCAAACAAATGCCACTCTAACACCGTTTTTTACTATGTTCCCTTGACTCCAATCCTTAAGAAAAACAACCCACTAAAACTGTTGAGGTCAACTTAAACTAGTATGCATGTGCATGGAACTAGATAAATGTACTTTGCCCTCATTGTTTAAGGAGTTACATATGTCTAATATGTACTACAACTGGGGATTTGAGGGACAAAGTAATTGTATTGTACATGGGTTCAGTTTTGTTTTTCTTAATGTTCTTTGGCTGAACGTTCTAGGCTGGGATAGCAT
>PVKC010011993.1:0-24144 GCA_004027635.1 Crocidura indochinensis | reverse complement strand
AAAGAGGCTTGAACAGAAACTGATTTGGTGTCAATCCTTTCATTTTTTCCAGGATAAGAGAAAGCGGGGGCCTGGTACTCATCCAACAAATAGGAGACATCTGGGAGCTTCATCCAGCCTTCGACATCGTGGTCAATTGTGCTGGCCTAGGCAGCAGACAGCTGGTGGGGGACTGTCAGGTGTTCCCTGTAAGGGGTCAGGTGCTCCAAGTGCAGGCCCCATGGGTGAAGCACTTTGTTCGAGATGGAAGTGGGCTCACCTATATTTACCCTGGTATGTCCACCATCACCCTGGGCGGAACCAGACAGAAGGGAGACTGGAATCTGTATCCAGATGCAGAAACAAGCAAAGCTATTCTCTCCCGGTGCTGTGATTTAGAACCCTCCCTCCATGCAGCACGTGATATCAGGGAGAAGGTAGGCTTGAGACCCTGCAGACCAGGAGTGCGACTGCAGAGGGAGCTTTTAGTCCAAGGTGATCAGAGGTTGCTTGTGGTCCACAACTATGGCCACGGCAGTGGGGGCATCTCAGTGCACTGGGGCTGTGCTTTAGAGACTGCCAGGCTGGTGAGTGAGTGTGTAGAGGCCCTGAGGCTACCTGCTCCCCAATCCAAGTTGTAGGTGACATAAAATGATAGAAGATGGCCCCTGTACCAACTGATCAAAGTATAGTGAAAATACTTGCCCAGATGCAAGTAACTTTGTCATCGCCAGAAAGTGTAGAAAGTTCCTAATTTTTAAAATTAGAGTACACAAAAGGAAGTGTAGAGGAGGCTTACTTTTTATGTGACTGACCCAGAATCCTCGACACAACACATGACACCCCACCAAGTACCACCAGGGGTCACTCCTGAGCACAGAGCCAGGAGTAGTTATACGCATTGCTGGATGTGCCCCTCCCCCCAATAAATAAAATTAAAAAGGATGCTATATTTAATGGCAAAATTAAGACTGCTAATCTAATATAATACCAAACTCAAAATCTCTAATCATTTTTACCTAGCATAAACTATTTTTGTTAAACAGATTTATTGTATGATTTCTTTTTTGACCTTCTGCCCAAGATTCAATGCTAATATACATAGATGCTAGAAGCTGAATTCTAACACTTAGGGCTCATAAATGCACTAGAAGAGACTGTCTGGAAACAGCTTGCTGTCAGTTACAGAGAGATCTCAGATACTGTCGATTACAATGAAGTATTACAATCTCTCTAAAGACAATCACAGTGTTCATGCAGTACTACCTTACTATGTTTAATGAAAGACAAAGTCTGTTTTTGTAAGCTTGTACTTGGTAACTTTATTGCCTCTGCTGCTAATAATGGTGGAAGCCTGGGACCAAACTGCTTATAAATGTGGTATCAACTCAGCTGCTGCCTGGGTCCATGTCCTAAGGTGCATACTTCCCTTTACTGCTGATGATGGAAGGCTGGTCTATTGGCTAATTGACTTTGCCTCAGCGCTTTTTGAAGATTGAATGAATATATGCAGCCAAAAATTTAATTTGCTAATTAAGATGGAGCCATCATTCTGAATGAAATATCACCAAAGTGATTTTTGCAAGTCGTGAAAGAGTAGGGATGGAAGAGGGTATGTGTTTCATGATAAAATAAAAGAGTTTGGAGACTACTGGCTTTAATCCAGGTTGGTTTCTTGACATTGGCTTTTTCAGAACCTCTGATTGATTGATGTGCTGTGTAAATGTATAGGAAATTTTATCTTGGTTTGGGACCACATTGAATGTGACTTGGATAATTTCTGCCGGTGTACAGGAATTGCTGTGTCAGGGATTGAACTCAGGCTGCAAAGTAGGGTATCTCACATGTAAAATGTACACTTGCCCTTTGAGTCATCTTCCCAGTACCTGGAGGAATTTTGATTTGTACTATTTGAGGGGTTATTTACTCATTGGAGGTACAGAAGATTTGCAGAAATAAATGTATTTAAATTTAAACTGCTGGGAAGTTTAAATGTTAGTGTTAAGGTTTATTTTGGACATCCTTGGGGGTGTAGGGCTGGCAATGAAGATGTGAGAAAGAAAAAGCTCTCAGCATAGTTCTTTTTTACCATCTTGTTCATTAAAGGTTGATATGTAATTTTTCTTAAAGCAAACATTCTTCTTGAAAAGGGTGAGGGTAGTGAGGCAGGAGAAAAAGACTATTAGATGATCTTTACAGTATCAGTGTCGACTAAAATGTGAATTCTCTGCTACTTTTCCACCAGGGGGTGATATTGTATCAAAATCAGATGAAACAGTCCTTTTGGAAATTTGGAAAGGACTAGAAGTGAAAAAATGGCTACCAGGTGTGTGGGATTTATGGGAGGGATTGAGAGCTTACATAGCCTAAATGCAGTTGTTCTGAATTCTGTTTAAAGTCTTTGAGACATAGACAACTGTGGAAAGATGAAAAACACACATAGAGGCCTTTCACAATCTGTGAGGAAATAGCATTTTAAAGAGGAGGAATACATTTGTTCAGTGGTTCAACATGAAAATGAAGAATGCTACTCCCAATTGTTCTGGTGTTATCTGTAGAATAGCTTTAAGTGTCTCCTTTGTTCTTTCTGCTCACTTTGAGATTCAGCAGTTAATTCCTAGATAGCTTTGGCCCATACTCTGCGATCCTGGTACCTTTGCTCCTCTAGTTTCATTCTGCACTTCATATCTCCTTTCATGAATAAAAAGCATTCAAACAGTGATTTACAAAACTGTTCATAATGCAACTGTTTCATGCACTAAATGTTCCCATACCAATCCCATCACCAATATGGCCTTCCCTCCACACCATTGACCCCAGTTTCCCACCAACTTCCTCCACCAAAACTGCCCCCTTGTCAGGTACAAATCTGATTTATATTACTTGCTACGAAAAATAGCAAATGAAGCTGTCAATAAAAGTCAATTTGTGATCATTGTTATATCTCACAATAATCTTATTAAAGTCATCTAAGGTTTTACTGAGTTGATTGGTGCTAGTTGAGCCTTCTATTGAAGGCTATAACTATATATATATTATATATATTATAGTTGAGCCTTATTTCTTCTCCTCCTCCTCCAGAGGATGTTAGATGTGGGTGGGAGTTGCTGGACATTCCAAGAGGGAGGAGAATCTGCACACCCCTTTTGCTAGAAGGTCTCAGAGTTCTCAGCCTAAGAGATTGATCTTCCTGGGATGATTCGGCAACTTGGCATCTCTTTGAACATACCTTTTGTCCCTAATGTATAATGTGGTGAGCCTGAAAGATGGGGCAGTATCTGAGAACATACCCACATGCCTTTTGTTCATCCTTGTTGGTTGATTTGCTCCCTTTATCTCTCAAAGTCTTATTCATTTGATTAGCAGTTGCTAGACTGGTTGCTCATAAGAATAATTATGAAAGTGTTTGATTTGGTTTGGGGACCACATTGAGCAGTGCTAAGGCTGTAGTCCCAGCTCTGTGCTCAGAGATAACTGCTGGCAAGACTCAGGGAACCATATGTGATACTGGGAAATTCAACCCAGGTTGGCCACTTGAAATGTAAACACCCTACCCACTGTACTATTACTCTATACTCTAATTTGGAATCTTCTAAGAAAAATGCTAAAGCTAAGGGTCCATAAGAGAGCAGTCTAGTACTTGCTTTCCATCTGGGAGCTCCACATTCAATCCTCAGCTCCACTTAGTCCTAATTACACTGAGCTGGAAGTATCCCAAGGCATCACTGAGCATGTGCACCAGGCCAGACCTGTTAGGGTCATACCCTCTCCAGCTATAGCCTCTGTCCTACCCTTCCTTCCTCTGCTTTGGAGCACAGAGCAGAAGAAATATATCCACAACAATGTCCTTCCACATCAGGTGGTCCCACATGAATCTACTGCCTCCTAAAGGGCTCTCTAGAAATGTTGGGAGCGGGTCAGCTGCCCACTCAGCTGTCTTTGTCTGAAAGATGAGATACTGCCTCTACAAGCAGACAATGGCTGGACCATATATAAAAATAGAACTATGACCTAGAACTTGCAGCAACCTGCTCAGGAGACAACCAGCTATAGGCCAAACATGCAATGAGTCTATTTCTAGAAATGTTCAGAAAGTACAGTGATTCTTTCTGTGAAGGTTGACCCCAAATGCCCAGGGTTTGATTGATAGCTGACATTTGCTTTAATTTTTGTCCCATTTCTATCTTCAGATGAGAAAAAGCCAAACATGCACCCCTCAATCTGAATATCACCACTCTCTCTGACCTGTTTCCAATTTCTCTGTGGCCAACAGTCTCCAACCAGAGCACACCCAAAGTCATTTGCTCCCTACAGAGTGCTCTCACTTTTCCTGCTTCAGTTGCTACCACAACTGTAGCAAGCTAGGAGTAAGGAATGGAGTTTCTCTTCTTACTTGTCTGGTCTTTGTTTCTAAGATTTTCTGTTCCTTTATGTCAAGGACTTCTTGGGGATTCATTTAAAAGTTCAAGATTTAAAAAAAAAATCCAGGATAGGCCCTTTTCTTTGTTGTATCTACTATAGGTCATTTAAACATTGTTTTGGGGTGAGAGAAGTAGTAGGTAGAACACTTGTCTTACATGTAGCCAACTTGGGTTTGATCCCCAGCATCTCATATGGTACTTTCAAAGTCTGTCAGGAGTGACTCTTGAGTGCAGAGGCAGAAGTAGCCCCTGAACTCTAGTGGGTGTGACCCACAAAAAATAAATAAAATCTTTTCAAAACCAGCAAAAGTACTGAGAAAAAATCTTGTTACTGAACCTCGAGAAATGCTGATTTTTTTTCTAAAGTCTCTGCTTTCAGGTGTCTGACATTTGAGGTTGAATTGGGGGGACCTGATATACCTGTGACCTTGAGGGCACAGCCGCTGTGTGGGGTCTGGACTGGCAGACCATAGCATCTTCATTACACAGATCTTGGGTATTTTATTCGCCTGGGGAAAAAAGTGAAACAGAAAGGCCATATAAGGCCAGTAGGCCACCTTTGTGTAGAAAAGAAAGGCTATTTTAAAAGTGACCTATATAATATTCTTCCTTTTGTTGCCCAGATGCATTTAAACCAGTTGGAATTTGAACCAATTATTCTCTACCCATTAAGAGCTTTTAGAGGAAAGGAAGGGTGAGGGGAAAGTGTGTCTCCAGGAAGTCAGAATTTTGAGAAATTAGCTCCAGGACTCCACACTTTGTCAGAGAGATAAAGAGTGTGGCATTCACAGTTCATTCCTCTTGCTACCTTTCATCTTTCTTCTCAAGGGTGTGAATGATGGAGACTCATTGGAAACCCTTTTCCCAAGGGATCACTCACTATTGAGATGTTTAAGTGGTTCCCTTCTTGAAAAATCTAAGCAGTTTGCTACCAGGCCCTGGGGGCTAGGAGGGTGTGCTTTATTATGGTAAGTGACTTTGCCACCTATAAATCACTAAGTAGCCAAAGGAAATGAGTTAACCAGACCTGTGAAAAGGAAGTGTAACCAGCAATTTCTTCAGTATGAGCAGAAAAATCAAGTCTTTCTATTTAGGATACTCAGTTGACCAGGCCTGAACCTTGTAACTTATCCATGGTTAGATCAGAACCTAATTCTCTAGAATTTTGATCTTGACCTCGGTATTTATAGACTATTAGGCCCCTCCCAAATTCTTCATGCATCCTGGTATGACCCTGGTAATAGTGCTCTGCCATTGCAGAGATTTGTTCAGGTGGCTTGCATGTATGCTCAGTCCTGGGAGCTGGAGGGGGGGTGGGGGCTTGCCTGGGAATTCTGCTCAGTGCATGAGCTTCACCACAAGAACACTGACACCCCTGCCCTGCCTATAGGTCATAAACTACTAGTATAGAAGAAACAATAGGGTAGGTTTAAGGTCTGTTACAAACAACAAATCCCCCAATAGTTACTTAAACAAGGCATGATAAGTCAGGAAATGGCCCAGAAGTAATATCCTAGCATGCCTGAGACTTGGGTTAGAGGCAATTACTTGTTCTCAGGTTCTGGGATTGCAGCTACAGTTGCAGCCATCCTGTCATAACATTCTCCCTGAGGAAACATCCCAAATTACGCACATATGCACACATGTTTTTAGCTCTTACAATGTTGCGCAGAATTTAGCCTCAAGCTTGGTGCAAGTGTGTGTGGTGGACACACACAAATATTTTTAGCTTGAAGGAAATGTGAAGGTGAAGGTTTGAGCAGGCCCCACTAAAAGTATTAAAGTACTCATTGTGTTAAGTCAGACACATTCCTAAGAATTTGTACTTTGGGAAGCTAAAACTGTCTTATGGTAATGAATGGCAGACTCTGAAAACTGGCCTAGCCTGGCTAATCATCCAGGTGGTTCCAATTTACACAGAGGAAGTCTCGAGAGAGGAGAATGAAACATGCAGAGAAGGAAGCCCAGACACCAGTGGCTACTGGGGCTTCTCCGGGAATGATACAAGTCCTGACCCTATTCCTCTGCTGATGAAGTCTGACTGCTCAGTCATGCCCTAGAAACCTATTAGCAGGGGCTGCTTGGCAGTGGTGCAATGTTCAGGGGCCATTCTTGTGCTACTCTGGGACCATGTGGTACCAGATCTGGGACTCAGAGAGCTTTTGTATGTAACATGTATGCTCTAGTTCTTTGAGCCATCTCCCCAACCCCAGAAACCTCACTTTAAAAGAATTTAAAAGGGGCCAAAGAGATAGTACAGCAAGGAGGGCATTTGCCTTGCACACTGCCAACCCAGGTTTGATCTACAGCACCGCATATGGTTCCCTGAACACCACCAGGAATAATTCCTGAACACAGAGCCAGAAGTAACCCCTGAGTATCACCAGGTGTGACCTTAAAACAAACAAACAAAAGCATTTAAAGTCCAGAGCACAGCGGCAGGGCATTTGCTTTGCATATAGCAGATCCAGAACGAATGGATGGTGGTCCGAATCCTGGCATCCTGTATAGCCCCCTGTGCCTGCTAGGCGCGATTTCTGAGCGCAGAGCCAAGTGTGACCTAAAAAAAAAAAAAAAAAGAATTAAAAGATTTAAGATTTTCCTTTCTGGGAGCTGGGAGTTTCAGCAGCATGGGGCTCGGCAGGCCCCTGCCATACTGGAGAGGGCCTGCTTAACCAGGCCTAGGGGGGGTGCAGGACAGGGGCGACCCCAGCACCCTGCTGCCGCCTTGCTCCAGATCTCCACAGCTTCACTGGGCCACAGGCCTGGGCAGGCCACCAAGGTGGGACCACTGGTGGGGCTCGAAGGTACCCTGGGCTTTTCCCCCATTCCCCACAGGGCTCCTTAGGGCCGGTCTGGGTGGGGACGATGAACTTCCAGCCTCCAGCAACATGACAGATCTATTTCCTTTCTGGGAGCTGGGAGTTTCAGCAGCATGGGGCTCAGCAGGCCCCTGCCATACCAGAGAGGACTGCTTAATCAGGCCTGGGGGGGGGTGCAGGACGGGGGCGACCCCAGAATCCCTCTACAGCCTTGTTCTAAATTAGCTACTTATTTTTACTAAGGCAGTCTCTAGCAAGAACTTAAGAGTTTACATGTTGAAAACCCCCTGTGCGCACAGTGCATATTAATAATATATCCCATTTTTGATGGTATGTATTGTGTATGTAGAAAGGCCATCTGGTTTTCTGCCCTTTGGCACACCCCTGTAATGCTTATTTTCACTTTTAAGTCTATTACCCCAACCTTCAGTACCTTCCATTTACCCTTTTCAACTTCTATACTGCACATTCTTCATCACACACATCAGTGCGGTGCACTGGATTTAACAATCCCCAACTGTTTCAAAAGACATAAGATGTACACGTATAGCTTTGAATATTTTACATCTTTTTTCGTTGACAGCAAACTCTTACTAAATATTCTCTTAAATAGTGAAGATTTTCCCCACTTTTTATCTATTCTTCTCTTTGTGAACTTATCAACAAGAATTGTTCGGTGAAAGAATCCCTCAGTTTAATTCTTATGTTTAACCACGTCATGGGGAGTTTTATACATGTTTTTGCATCCCCATATGGGTCTATAAACCCATGTGGCATTGTTCCTTGTTTGCATAGGCATATCAAAATGGGAAATACCTACACACAAATAAATTCTTATATAATAGAATTTGGAACACCCAAATATTGTAGTGCAATAGGACCTTACACCCTGAACATTGGCATAATGACCTGGCACAGGCCTCAGTAAAATGGGCATTCTCCATTCACCTCTGAACCAGGGAAGCTATCCAGGAAACATTCAAAGTTCTTTACAACAACACCTGGAAGTAATCTTCTACCAGGGAAGACCCTACTGCTGCTCTGACATCGATCTACTCACAAGAGACTTCCCTTAATGCTGAGAAGACTTAAGAACATCAACAACCTGCATACTGGACAGGGCATTCTGCATTGCCTTTAATTGTAAGGTGAAATGAAAGGACGCTCTGCACCATCCTAACTGCAATATAGGATATGCAGATTCCAGGATCTTTAACTCAGAAACATGATATCAGCAACAGAGACAGCGTGGAAAATAAAAGTGAGTTGGCACTACAGACAACGACTTGGATTGGGCAACCTAGTTTGCCTGGATCCTAGAACTGGTCTTATGCCAGGAAACATCAGGGTTTTGGTCTCCTTGTATTTAGGCCGAGGATTTTCCTTTCTATGCCCCCCATATTTTGGTGGGCCAATGCAAACAAGTATTGCCACTCTAACGCCATTTTTACTGTGCTCCTTTGACTCTTATCCTTAAAAAGAAACACCCACTTTTGAGGCTAACTTAAACTAATATGGACATACATGGAAATGTAAAGAAGTACTCTGCCTTCAATATTTAAGGAAATACATAAAGTTTCATGGCTTTAGAATACTTGATATGCTGCTAGGAAATATGTATCACAATCCGGGGACTTGAGGGACAAAGTAATTATACATGGGTTCTGTTTTATTTTTCTTAATATTCTTTGGCTGAAAATTCAATGTTAAGATATCAGCAAGGGGACTTATGTGAATTCTGTTTATGGGTGATTGTCCTTCCACTGTAACTTTACCTTGCCCTCTTTCTATGCATCTTTGTTCTCAAAATTAAACATAAAAAAAAAGATTTAAAATATTACTTCTTTATAGGGTCAGAATGATTGCTCCAATGATAGAGCACCTGCTTAGCTCATGTAAGACTGAGTTCCATCTCTAGCACTAAACAGCATCTTTGAGGATGGCCTCATTTAAGTAAGTAAATAAACAAACAAACCCAGCTTTAAAAATAAAATGAATGGATTGAAGTGGGGAAGGGGGGACTAGCAACAAGTCCTCAGGAAATAATAAAATCAAGATGTGACTCAAAGAAGTTAATATATCAATCATAAGCCTATAGGAACCTCCTAAAAGGCTTTGTAAAACACAAGTTTTAGAACTGAGGTTCATAGCTGTTGATTGGTGCCAGCTCTGTCCCAAGGAAGGCTGAGCCCCTTCCAGAGAGAGGTTCCAGCAGAAACAAAAAGCTGCGAATAAGAACAGGAAGGTAGGAAGGTAGATCTGGAGAATTTCAAGCCTTTTCCCTTGATAATGGGCAAGCAGCAACTTCTTATTTATGTGGAAAAATTTGGGAGAAAGCCAATAAAATCAATTTTGTAAAGGCAAGTGGGTTGTTTCCCTATGCTGGAAGCAGGCTGGACCTTGCATCTCCACCAGAGGATTGCAACCTCCTCAGCTTTTTCTCTTTCTCTCCTTCCCCCCTACTCATTGGGCCAGAATCAGCAATGTTCAGGAGTTACTCCTAACTCTTTTGTTCACAGGAATCACCCGGTGGTGATTAGAAAACCATTATGGGATATCTTCTGGTAATGTTAGGGATGTTAGGGATCAAACCCAGATTGACTATTTGCAAGACAAATGCCCTAACTTCAGTATTATTGCTCTGGTCCCATGCCACATCCTAAATGTGCTATTCTCGTTCTTTCCTTCTCCAGTCTCTACATAACATTATTTTACTTCACAATTCATCTGAAAGTCTTCTCTCTGAGGGAAAGTGATAGTTTTGTAAGGACCCTGGCATAGGGTAAAGATGCATGATTTTCACACCATGGAAATCAAGTGGGACTCGGGCAGATTTTGACAACTGCTATATGCACCTAGTGAGTTAGAAGGTTTGTTCTTGTGTCCTCAAACTACGGCCCACAGGTCAAATGCTGTATTTGTTCCCATTTTGTTTCTTCGCTTCAAAATAAGATATATGCAATGTGCATAGGAATTTGTTCGTACTTTTTGTTTTTACTGTAGTCTGACCTCCAACGATTTGAGGGACAGTGAACTGGCCCCCTGTTTAAAAAGTTTGAGGACCCCTGCAAGGAACCCCTGGAAGACACTCATCAGTTGTAGACCTCCCAAGCAATAAACGAGATAGGGAGAGAAGAAAGGAGTGCACTCCTCTCCTGAGGCTGCCATTTCTTTCCTCACTACTTTCTAGAAACTGCTTGAAATATAAATATTATTAAGTAAGAAAGAAAGAGATGGGAGCTAGAGATTATCCCCAAATAAGTCACATTTTACCTGTGGTAATTTCAATAACAAGAATGCTAACCAGAGAGAGCACACAGTTGATCCAGATTCAATACCTGGCACCCCATATGGTCCTCTGAGGTTAACTGGGTGTAGTCCCAACTTCCCTGCAAAACACACACACACAAAAAAAGGACAAAAACCATAAAAACCGTAAGCAACAGTATTGTGAGTAAGGAAATTGCTTGCATGCAATCAACTGAGGTTCAATTCCTGGCATCCCCTAAGTCTGCAAGGAGGGATCCCTGAGTGTAAAGCTAGGTGTAATCCCTGGACATCAGTAGGTATGGCCTCCAAACAACAAAAAATGATTTTTATAGTGATTAGAGAAAAATCTAAATATCATAAAGCAAGTACACCAGATTTACCTGGTGAATGTCATTTCCTTTCACAACATTCACAGTACATTTGCCACTGGTAGTTATGATGGCTTTGTGAATATCTGTTATCCTTTTAACAAAAAGTGGCTGTGTCATTTTTACTGGTATCCCACAGCATTGCCTCATTGGCCTTCAGCAATGGTGGAACGATGCTCGCAATAGCATCATCATAAATGTATGGGATGAATGACACAGAGCACCTCCGAAGATGGGATCTTTATTTGCAAAGACAAAGCCCAGGTCACCTTGTGCTTGACAAGAATTCATTTACTTAAATGCCATATTGATGATAATTAAACAATTCATATTCCCCAATGGGCTTTATTACTATTAACAAAGAAACCAGGAAAAATACTAATTTTAATACTATAAGAACCTGAAAATAATGGAAAAGAGGTTTTGTTGTTGTTGTTTTAAACAAACCCTTTCTTAAATGTATGAGATAGTTTGATGGTTTGCTGCATTAAAGGTGTTTGGACAAATTGTATTGGAGGGCAATAACAGCACTTTTTTGGAGGGGATTCAAACCATCATCCATCCTGAATAGGCTGCGTGCAATTCAAATGCCCTACCACTATGCTGTCTCTCGAGCCCCAGTAACTGCACTTTTGAAAATAGGCTTTGACTTTGGTTTTTGCTTCTATTATAAAAATAAATGTTTGTCAATAGACATGAATAATACAAAAAAAAACTAGCTTTTGCTTCACTATCTCCTTCAATCACCAGGAGGGACATTTTTCTGTATCTTTATATTCCCATGTCCTTTATTAGTGTTACAATGCATTGTTAGAGTAAGCAGTCAAAAATTTGTAAACTAAACCTTGTGTTATTTAAGTAACTTTTTTTCCTTATATTGTTTTTCCTATAGACCTCTCTCTTCTAGCCATACCTCTCCTCAACTCACTGAAAAGACCCTAGACCAGGCTTTCCTTTGTCATGCAGCTCACCAGCTATGCTGGCCTAAAAAGTTAGTCTAGTACAGGCCACAGTTGGATTATTGTGCTCCCATACTGTGTTTCACCCAGAGTTCCCTGGCTGTGGTGCTATGGGGTGGTTTGTTTTTACTTCCTCTACTATTCCTATCTTCTCAGATTGATCAAGTGTTCTTGGATTTCATTTCTACTAGTTAGAATGTTGTCTTGACTCTTTTCCTTCCCTTCCTTTCTCTTCCCTTCCCATTATGTAGTAGATATTTAAAATATTATGTGTGCATATTGATAGTATAGAGTTACCTTCCCCATTTTCTAGAAGAGTCTTAGGTTAATGTAACTCCAATCACCTCTTTCTCATTGTTGCTGTTTTGCAGATTGTGTCTATCTTTTCAAGTTTCCTCTCATTTGCTATTTCTAGTAGTAAAGTTTAGAATCAGTAGGTATTCAGGTATAACTGTACATCTTTCTCAGCAGATAGATTTACCACACTCAGAGAGCCCCTCATTCTGAGCTCTTGCTGACTTCAGTCAGATCACATTTCCAACCACTTTTCTATGGAATTCAAACTATTCTCTGTAAACCTCTCTGGACATTGAAATCCGAATTCAACCATCTAGTCAGAAGGCCACTAACTTATTATATAAACAGTCATTTAAGGAATGAAGCCATCTTAAGTTTCAGATATAGAAATAAAACAAGCTCTTTAATTCTGCAAGAGCATAGCTCCGTAAATTGTACCATTTACTCTCTAAGCCATGATGATTAGCTGATGCTAGAAGTCGGCTCATTCATTTGTTCATGACATGCTCATCTGTGTGACTGCAATGTCTGGCTTAAGGCTGGTGCATGGAAGGTAGTTCAATAATTGTTCAATATTAACCAACAGGGAGACCAGAGCGATAGCACAACAGTAGGTCTTTTGCCTTGCATTGGCTGACCCAGGACGTACCCAGGTTCAATCCCTGGCATCCCATATGGTTCCCCAAGATCTTCCAGGAGTAACCCCTGAGCATTACTAGGTGTGTCCTAAAATCAAAAGAAAAAAAAAAGCAATTGGAATGTAAATTTCAGGAAACTGGCAAAATGGCTGAGAAACCTGTGAAAATCCATTCAGTTCTGTTTGCCTTAAATCATTACAGCTTGCAGTGATGCTTAATTTTTTACTTAACAAGGCAGCAAAGATTAAGGGGAATATTCAGTCTTGGCAAAATATAGAGAAATAGGTTTTTATAAATGGCAAGGGAAGTTATAAATGGCTTTTTAGGAAAAAAGATTCATAGTTTTTAAAAAAAATTTTCCCTTTGATCTTGATTTCTCTTTTAGAAACCTTTCCTAAAAAGGATAAATAAATTAGGGCCAGAGAGATAAAACAGCAATAAGATACTTGACTTGCATGTGGTTAAGGTGACCCTGGCTCTGGCAGTCCCCTGAAGCACTTTCAGAGATGACTTCTGAACATAAAACTAGGAATAGTTCTTAAGAATTCTTGGTTGTGGCTTAAAACCCCACTTTCTAAAGAAAAAGATAAATTAGGAACCTGGGAGATGACTCCATGGCTAGAAGTACCTACCTTACACTATGAGTTCCTGAGTTCAATTCCTGATGCATGCATGTGAGCTATTACAGAATTCAGTGAGATCTCTCAGCAGGTGGCTAACTGAAAACTTCTTTCCTTCTTTCTGAGGACTAAGAATATGAGAACAGCTTTGAGAAAGTGGCAAATGAGGAAAGAGGAATTAGCAAAGAAAAGCTGTCAGATAAGGAGCTAATATATAAGATATATAAGGTACTGACAGAACTCAACAACAAAAACAGCAACAAAAGCATCTAACCCCATCAAAAAATGGGGAGAAGAAATGAACAGATACTTACTCAAAAAAGAAGTACAAATGGCAAAAAGGTACATAAAAATGATCCACATATTACTAATCATCAGGGAGATGCAAATCAAAACAACAATGAGGTATCATCTCATGCCAAAGAAACTGACACATATCACAAAGAATAAGAACAATTAGTGTTGGTGTGGATGTGGGGAGAAAGGAACTCTCATCCACTCTGGTGGGAATGGCATCTAGTCCAGCCTTTATGGAAAGCAATATTAAGTTTCCTCATAATACTGGAATTGAGCTCCCAAATGATACAGCTATTTTTCACTCCTAGGGATATACCCTAAGAACACAAAAATGCAATACCAAAATACCTATATTCATTGAAGTGCTATTTATAATAGCCAGAATCTGGAAACAATCAAGATGCCCTTCAGTAGATGAATGGCTAAAGAAACTGTGGTAAATATACACAATGGAATATTATGCATTCTTCAGGAGAGATAAGCTCATTAAATTTTCCTATGCATGGATGGACATGGAAACTATTATGCTGAGTAAAATAAGTCAGAGGAAGAGAGATAGACACAGAATAGTCTCACTCATCTATGGGTTTTATGAAAAATATAAGATATTATTGTAATAATGCCCAGAGAATAAAGATGAGGACAGAAGAACCAGATCACAATATGAATCTCATCACAAAAGAGTGGTGAGTGCAGTTAGAGGAATAACTACACTAACAACTATTATGACAATGTTAACAAGTGAGAGAATTAGAATGCCTGTCTTGAATACTGGCAGGGGGTGGGGGAGGTGAGAGGGAAAGCATTTGCGATGGAAATATTGCACTGGTGAAGGGGGTGTTCTTTTTTTTTCTTTTTTTTTGGGGGGGGAGTGTTCTTTTTATGACTGAAATCTAACTACAAACATGTTTGTAATCATGGTGCTTAAATAAAGATATTAATAAAAAGAAAAAAGAAGAAAAAGTCTGGGTGGAAAGCAACAAACAGCTGTTGAGCATCTATTATGGACTAGATACCTTTTATTTTTTTAAATTGAAACAAGATAGTTTTTTTTCTTTTTTTTTAAATTTTTATTTTTAATTATGAGAACAAAAATATAAAGAACGAGGACAAGGTAAAGTTACAGTGGAAGGACAATCACCCATAAACAGAATTCTCAGTAGTCCCATTGCTGATGTCTTAACTTTGAACTTTCAGCCAAAGAATATTAAGAAAATAAAACAGAACTCATGTACATTTACTTTGTCCCTCAAATTCTCAGGTAGTAGTACACAATATTTCTTAGCATCACACAAAACAATCTGAAGAAATAAGACTTATGTAACTCCTTAAACATTGAAGGAAAAGTACTTTTTTACATTTCCATGCACATGACTATTACAAGATAGTTTTTATCGAACAAAATTTACTTAGAAAGATGTGAGAGGAGTAGAAGAGAGGAATATATGTTCTAAAGAGAACATGAGCTTCTCCAGAGTAGAAAGATACATATTTAAGGGCGAACATGAATTTGAGAGAACAAGCCTGGACTAGATTACTTTAATGTGTACTATTCTTTACAACTAACAACCCTGAGATATTTAAGTCCTTATTTTATACTCAAGGAAACTGTAGCTTGTGGGTTAAACATCACAGCCAATGTAATATGATAAGCTGACAGTCGGGAATGGTGCCAACGCTACTTGACTCTGAAATCTTTGCATTTTGATTCCTTCTTCCCTGCCACTCTCTCCTTCCTGAGATATAATTTATAGAAACTGCATAAATTTATAAATGTCCAACTTACCAGTTATACCAATCTGTAATTATCATCCAGATAAAATCACAACATCATATATTTACAACAGTTTAAGAGGCTCTGTCATGGTTCACAATTGACATCTCTCTAAAAGCAACCATATATCGAAGTGAATTGTACATGTAGAAGTTAATTGGGTGCCTCATGGAAGCTCAGCTTTGAGGAACTGGCAAGGTGTGATTTCTGGGTGCATCTGTGAGGGCAATTCTGGAATAGACTAGTATTAGAAATCGATAGAATGACTTCTCTTAGTACCTGAGCATGGTACAGGTTCTCAGGACCTGGTTAGAATAAAAAGGTAGGAAGAAGGAGGAACAACTCTCTCCCTATATGGCTGTTCAACTGGGACATTCTTCTTCAGTCTTTGGTGTTCCTGGTTCTCCAGCTAAAGGACTGAGGTTTGAATCTATATGCCACATCTTAGTCCTTCAAACTCTACTAACTGCAGAATGCAGACCAAGGTTACTTCTTAGATAATCAGGTAGAGTATGCAGGAGAGGTGATCATTGAGAACTGGCTTGTGGGGCCCGAAAGATAGCATGGAAGTAAGGCGTTTGCCCTTCATGCAAAAGGTCATCGGTTAGAATCCCGGTGCCCCATATGGTCCCCCGTGCCTGCCAGGAGCAATTTCTAAGCATGGAGCCAGGAGTAACCCCTGAGCACTACCAGGTGTGACCCAAAAACTGAGAAAAAAAAAAAAAAAGAGAACTGACTTGTTTAGGTGTCTCTCATACTGGGTCTCATGGAGCTCAAAACCCATCCTGTGATTTTTATCCCATATTCTGGACTACATGGTTGGTTTAGATATATTTGGTAGCTGAAACATTACACACACTTGTATGCTGGTGTGTGGAGAGAAGTTACTTATGATGGGAAAGGTAAAGGAGAAGCTACTAAAGCTCCTGCACTTCAAAAAGTAGTTCAGGGGGCCAGTGTGGTGGCGCAAGCAATAAGGTGTCTGCCTTGCCCGCGCTAGCCTAGGATATACCGCGGTTTGATCCCCTGGCGTCCCATATGGTCCCCCAAACCAGGAGAGATTTCTGAGCACCTAGCCAGGAGTAACACCTGATCATCACCGGGTGTGGCCCCCAAACAAACAAACAAACAAACAAAAAAAGTAGTTCAGGGGCCAAGTGATAGCGCAGTGGTAGTGTGTTTGCCTTGCACACCGCTGATGCAGGAAGTACCTCAGTTCGATCACTGGTATCCCATATGGTTCCCCAACCCAGGAGCGATTTCTAAACACATAGCTAGAAGTAACCCCTGAGTGTCACCAGGTGCGGCCCAAAAACAAACAAAAAAAAGAAACAGAAAAAAAGAAATAGTTCATCAAAAGCAACATAACATCCCTGGAGTGATGGCAAAGATCAGCACCATTTCATGAACTTGAAAGATACCAGAATGGGGATTCTCACAACACCCCCATTCCACCTGACTATTTGGCCTGGGCAGAAGAGCGATGGGATCCATGAGAAAGGCAAAGGACTATGTATGATAAACTTTTTTTCATAAATTTATTTATTTTTTCTTTATTTAAACATCTTGATTACATATATGATTGTGATTAGGTTTCAGTCATGTAAAGAACACCCCCCTTCACCAGTGCAACATTCCCACCACCAATGTCCCAAATCTCCTCCATCCCACCCCACCCCCACCTGTACTCCAGACAGGCTTTCCAGTTCCCTCATTCATTCACATGATTGTGGTAGTTCTCTGTGTAGTTACAATAAACTTAACCAATGGCTGACAATTGCAGTATTTATTGCTTGCACAATCCAGTACGTTCGTTCTTACTTTGTCTACAGCTATGAAACTGCAAACATCTTTCCCCCTTTATCTTTTCCCATAAAGTCTACTAGAAGATGTTTTCTTTGAGCTGGCCAGGCCAACAATATCTTTTAGTATCCTACCTCAGGATCCATCAATTTTCCAGCCTATGCCATAAACTGGTCTCGGTTGCCTTTCCCTTCCATAAGTTATTACTCTGGTTTATTGCATCAGTGACAGACATTATGGTGACTGGATTTAGTGATGAAGATAGAAGTAGCAACTACCTTAGTCCAGTGATGTGGGGAATATTTAGAATATTCCTTTGGAATAAAGTATATTGCATCTGAGCCTGACCTCTCAAAGCCAAAGAAATATAATGCCTAGTAAGCCATTTTGGATTTTGGATAGTCCTCATTTGGGGGTAACTTTGTCCCATATGTCAAATGACCTAAAGACTTCTAGTTTTGAGGGAACTCAGAACAACAGAAGGTTTTGCAATAGTCCAGGCTGCTTTGCCTGTGACCATTTAATCCAGCAGGAGCAGTGATGTTTGAAGTGACAGCTGCAGAGAGTGATGCTGTTTGGAGCTTTGGGCAGGCCACTGCTGGTGCATCACAGTAGAGCCTCAGGATTTTGGAACTAAACCCAGTGCTCTATACAGAGAACTCTCTCCTTTGCAGAAAAAACTCCTGGCCTGCTGCCAGGTTTAGAGTGAACCTGAGCTTCCAACTTGAATTGATCTTATCTGACTTATCAAACCACAGTCAGCAGTCCTCGTCTACCACGTACAAGTGGTTTCTAGATAGGTATATGAGAGCACAAGTAAATTGCCCAGATGTGGCCCAGATTATTGTGATTCCTTGTGCCAGGACACTTTTAACCTGCAGCCTGCATTTTGGCCTCTTGGAGAATTCACTGGGATCAGTTGCCTAGAAAAGAGAAACTCAGTCCTGTGTTTTAACTGTTCTTTTTTTTCACACACACAGACAAGCAGGTACCACCTGAAACTGTTTCTCTACAGCATGACAACCTAGTTCTGGGGACATCCCTGAAGATAAAGTGGGAAACAACTAGTCCCCTTCAGCAACACTTTGAGTAATATACCTGGTATTGATTCTGCATAGCAGGAGAAAAAGCCAGACATGAAGCATTTATTTGCTTTGTTTTTTATGCCACACTTGGCAGTGCTAAGGGGTTATTTCTGGCTCTGTATTTAGGGATCACACCTGGTGACCTTAGAGAGACCATGTGGGATGTAAGAGCATTGTCCAGCATTGGCTACAATCAAGGCAAGTGCCCTACCCACTGTACTATTTCTATTGTTCCAGTCTGACAAACAAAAATTATATTCAATTCATGAATCATAGATAACGGCTTGAGTGGGTAATCAAGGAATCAGAAGGCACAAAATTGGAAAACAAAGCCATCTGGGTACTGTATGATTAGACCTCTCAAAATGGGCTACATGTTAAAAGTATTTGTATCCCATATGACCTGAGTAGAGAAAGGTTTCATTTTATTTATTTAGGGCATTTGAGCCATTCTTGGTGGTGTTCAGAGGCTATTCCTGGCTCCATACTCAGGAGAGACCCCTAGCAGAGTCAGGGATCAAACTAGGGTTTGCAGAAGGTAAAGCAGGTGCTTGTACTATCTCTGCAGTCTTCAGGAGAGGATTTTAATGATCAGATTGATAGAGTGATCTATTGTGGGACTGTCAACCAGCCTCTTTTTCCCAGTGAGCTGAGGTATCAATTGACCATGACAGCAGGGGTGGAGGACATGATGGGGACACAATAACATGGACTCCTACTCTCAGGTCAAACCTAACTTTGCCCCCTGCTGAATTTGGTAATTAGGCAGCTCCAGAGGCCAATACCAAGTTCTCAGGACAACATCAGTTTCTGGGGCTATCAACCAGCCACCTTGTAGCTGGTAATTACATTGGGGTTGCTTCTATCATTGAAAAAGAGAGGGAGGCACGCTTTGTTCTTACTGGAAGAGAGTTTTGCTCTGAATATGGGTTTGTCTTGCTTGCACATAATGCTTATGCCAAAACCACCATCTGTGTCCTTGCAGAATGCTTTATTCACTGGCATATATTCCGCACAGCACCGCTTCTGATCAAAGAACTTGCTTCACAGTTTAAAAAAATGTGGCAATGGATCCATGCACACATTTGCTCAATGTCCTTGCTACTGCTTCCCACTCTCCCCTAACAGCAGGAAGACAGAAGAGAGGAATGAACTTTTGAAGAATCAGTTCTGTTGCCCATGAGGGGGCACTGCCCTATAGAATTGGGACAAGGTGCTCCACACAGCCTGTCTATATTCTAAATCTGCCACCAAAATAGAACACTTTTCTCTCCTAGCCAGAGCTTACAGGACCAGCAATCAACTGGAGGGTGGAAATAGAAGCGAATTTTCTCACTTTCACATCTGGTAACCATTAACATTATGTCTACTCCCAATCATATAGCTGTACGGTCTGTGGCTTCAAGGTCTTCATTCCAGTGGGAGTGAAACTTCCACAATGCTACAATGAAACTGCTACAATGGTTGCATAAGACTTCAAGCAAAGACTGTTCTGACTCCTTTGGACTTCTCATGCTTCTGAAACAACAGCCAAAAGGAGCGTTGACTCTCTTGGCTCTGTTACTGTGAAATTGATCCTACCACCAAGGGATCATCGTATCATTGCACTACAACCAGGAAGAAGGAGGAGGTAAGGACAAAGAATGTGTCTGGAGTACAGGAGATTCTTTGAAGAATAATTTAGTATTTCCATTTAGGTCCATGGAAAATTACAATAATTAAAATTACCCAGGTAGGATGAAAGATGGCTTCTAAAAGGCACATAAAAATGTTTCACATCACTAATCATCAGGGAAATGCAAATTAAAACAACTATGAGGTACCACCTCACACCACAGAGATTGGCCCATATCACAAAGAATGAGAACAAGCAGTACTGGCGGGGATGTGGAGAGAAAGAAACCCTTGTCCACTGCTGGTGGGAGTGCCATCTAAGTCCAACCTTTATGGAAAGCGATATGGAGATTCCTCCAAAAACTGGAAATTGAGCTCCCATACGATCCAGCTATACCACTCCTAGGGATATACCCGAGGAACACAAAAATGCAATAGAAAAATCCCTTCCTCATACTTATATTTATTGCAGCACTACTTACAATAGCCAGACTCTGAAAACATCCAAGATGTTCTTCAACAGATGAATAGCTAAAGAAACTGTGGTACATATATAGAATGGAATATTATGCAGCCAGCAGGAGAGATGAAGTCATGAAATTTTCCTATACATGGATGGACATGGAATCTATTATGCTGAGTGAAATAAGTCAGAGGGAGAGAGATAGACACAGAATAGTATCACTCATCTATGTGCTTTAAGAAAAACAAAAGACATTCTTGCAATAATTTTCAGAGACAAAAGAGAGGAGGGCTGGAAGGTCCAGCTCACTACATGAAGCTCACCACAAAGAGTGATGAGTGCAGTTAGAGAAATAACTATGTTGAGAACTATCATAACAATGTGAATGAAGAGAAGTGAATAAAATTACTCAAGAACTTTGCCTCCTCTTCTGAGAAGGTGTTAGTGTGTTTTTGGTTAGATGAAAAATAATTGGGCCATGTTTTTTTGTTTGTTTTTGGTCACTTCTGGTGGCTCTCAAGAGTTACTCCTAGCTTAGCACTCAGAAATCACTCCTGGCTGGCTTTGGGAACCATATGGGATGCCGGGATTCAAAAACCAGGATCTGTCCTGTGTGGGCCGCATGCAAGGCAAATGTTTTTGTTTTTGTTTGTTTTTTTGGTTTTTGGGCCACACCCGGAGGTGCTCATTTCTGGCTACTGCTCAGAAATAGTCCCTGGCAGGCAAGGGGGGCCATATGGGACACCGGGATTCGAACCAACCACCTTAGGTCCTGGGTTGGCTGCTTGCAAGGCAAACACCACTGTGCTATCTCTACGGCCCCCAAGGCAAATGTTTTACCACTGTACTATCGCTCCAGCCCCTAATTGAACCATGTAGTATAGAATGATGACTTTGTTTTATTTTTATTTAGAAATAGAAATTCTACATAGTTTAATGTGACCATATATATCTATATCTATATATGCATATGTATATATATGGGCCGGAGAGATAGCACAGCGGTGTTTGCCTTGTAAGCAGCCAATCCAGGACCTGAGGTGGTTGGTTCGAATCCCTGCGTCCCATATGGTCCCCCGTGCCTGCCAGGAACTATTTCTGAGCAGATAGCCAGGAATAACTCCAAAAACCAAATATATATATATATATATATATATATATATATATATGTGTGTGTGTGTGTGTGTGTGTGTGTGTGTGTACACACATATATTTAATTGGTACCAAACTGACAACTGAGAGGCTTGTGATAATTAATTTTATGATTAATAAAGTAATCAATAAAAGTAATCAACAAGACTGACTCATAAATTCCTGCTCTCTTATTAAATATTATTTCTGGGTGTGTCTATGAGTGTTTCTGAGTGAGATTAGTATCTGATATGAATAGACAAAGCAAAGTAGAGGGTGGGCCTCATATAATCTATTGGAGACCTTGCATCAAACAAAACATAAGATAAGGGAGGTTCATTCTACCTGCATTCTGGTTGGACTATTGGTCTTCTTCCACCTTCAGAATTAGACTCAGACTGGAAGCACACCATCAGTTCTTTTGCATCTTTATCCTGTACTTCTTAGAAATTCTTTTTTATTTTGTTTTGTTTTTGGGTCATACCCAGCAGTGCTCAGGGGTTACTCCTGGCTCTGCTCTCAGAAATTGTTCCTGGCAGGCACGGGGGGTGGGGTGGGGGGAACCATATGGGATACTGGAATTTGAACCACCATTCATCCTGGATTGGCTGCATGCAAGGCATCTCTCCGGTCTGTAGTTCTTAGAAATTTTTATTGTTTATAACCATTTAAGACAATTCCTTATAATGACTATCTATCATTTTCTTCCTCCTCCTGTCTCAAAACTAAATAACAAGATGGAGATGGAGAGACATATAATCAGACATCTCCAGAGGAATAGAACTATATGATTCTGATTACTACTTATTATCTACCTATTTATCCATATATTTTCTATCTATCTATTATTTTTCTATACCTACCTATCCATCCTTCTATTTACCTCATATGCTCTTTTCCTTTGGAGAACTCAGACAAATATGCTTTCTGTTTGTGTAACTATCTTATTAAAAATGAACTTATTAAAACATTACTAAAAGGATCTTTTAAAAATCTTATTTAAAAAGGTTTGCAGCTGGAGTGATAGTAGAGTAAAGGCCTTTGCTTTTTATGTCATTGACCTGGGCTCAACCAATTCCTGGCACTTTAGAAGTGACCCCTGAGAATAAGCCCTGAGCATGGCTGGGTGTGGCGTTAAAAACAAAAAATAAAAATAATTGTATAGGTTTTTCTTAGTTGTATATGAGTGTGTGTGTGTGTGTGTGTGTGTGTGTGTGTGTGTGTGTGTGTGTGGTGTGTGTGGGCCACATCTGGCGATGCCCAGGAGTTACTCTAGGTTCTGCACTCAGGAATCACTCCTGGTGCACTTGGGGGAGCAAAGGGATACCAGGGATAGAACTCAAGACAGCTGTATGCAAGGTAAGCACTTTACTCACTATACTATTGCTCTGGCTCAATTTTATGAGATTTTAATACATTATTTAATTTTTTTGTTTTTGGGCCACACCTGGTAACACTCAGGTGTTACTCCTGGCTAGGTGCTCAGAAGTCACTCCTGGTTTAGGGGACCATATGGGGCGCCGGGTGATCGAACCGTGGTCCTTCCTAGGCTAGCGCTGGCAAGGAAGACACCTTACCGCTAGTGCCACCATGCCAGCCCCCATTATTTAAATTTTATTTTTCTCTTCTATTAGCCTTTAGTTTAAGGTAGTGAATATTCCCTTTATTGGTTGCCTAAAAAATTAGTACTTTTACTGCCTTTTAACCAACATGAGATCCTGATGATAATTTTAACCTCTTCCATTTACCCACCTTCCATACTCTGCAATATTGCAGCTATATAGTTTGTTTCTATATATGCTATAAGTTAATATACTTAATATTGATACTAATTAATGATAATTACTATAATTAGTATCAATATTGTTGTTTTACACAATCACCTCCCCCATTTTTCTCTCTGGGGCTCCTATTTCTTCCTGCAGTCTGTACTTACAACTTGAGTGATTTTGTCAGCCTGAATGGCTTCAAGTAGTAGTTCTCATATAGCATTCTGTTGAAAACATTTCCCAGCTTTTACATTCATCTGCAAATGTATTCAGTTTGCCTCAGTATCAAAGGATATTTTAACTGACTCTAGAATTTGAGATTTTTCTGTTTTGGAACTTTCAAAAATATTCACTTTCTTTGGCTTCCATAATTTTTTGTGAAAAGTTAAGGGCTATTATTATCCTGAGAACTATGAACTCTCTTTTCTTTATGTGTCTCATAGTGTGAAGCCTGGAGCAGAAGGGACTCTTTTTGGTCAACCTAAAGTTACGTTTTCATTTAAGGCTAACAAGAATAAGTTCTACGTAAGGGCTAAATTTCTATCCCAACAGTCATGATGCAGACCCAAGGCCCAATAAACGACAATATACCACCCTAGATATCTAGCTATAAAAGGACATCATGAAATACTCTGAAACATCCTAGACAACAGCTAATCAACTTAAATATTGAGACTTCCCCAGCCCTTTATAATCTGGCTCATGATTCCTGGGTTGGATTGCCTCTTGTGGAAGGTGACCCTGATTGATCAGTTTGTAGCTTGTTGGTAGATAGAATAAAGCTATGCTTTGCTTTTTGTCAATTGTGTGGTGGTTTTTTTTTTTTTTTTTTTT
>PVKC010011992.1:0-24147 GCA_004027635.1 Crocidura indochinensis | reverse complement strand
GGCACCCCTTACCACGACCCCCCAAGAATTCTGACCCTCTCAGCGACTTCCAGTAAGCACTGTGTCTTTAGAGGTTGTTTTCTCCTTTGGAATATACAGAAAAGTCTCCATCGCCCTCTAGGGAATTGAAACGTTCCTGTCTGGGCCATTCGTCCCAGTGTCAAGTGTAAAGTGGAGTCTTGATCCCTGGGGAAGAATGTGTATGTGTACCCATTCATTTCTGGGTCCTCAGTTTCCTCTCCTGTCTGGTAGGTTTGGCTTATTTGCACCAATGTGTCGATGTTTTGCATAGAGGAAGGAACACACGTCATTGAGTATGGGATCTAGTAGGTGGACTCATTTCTGATGCTCTGGAGACTCTGCCTGTTGCATCCTGCAAACCCACCAGGTGCTGGGGCTTCGTCCACCTCCCTTACCTGGTGGGAGATGTAGCCCCATTATTTTGGAGGCCTTGGGATGCACTGTGCATGCACAGGTGGTTCTAGATCAGGTCTAGGGTAGAGTGACCTCCTGCTACAATGCAATGGGGGATGAAGGGGTGCAGGTGCCCCACATTTCCTGCTGCCCAAGTGTCAGGATTGTCCGTAGGCTCCTCAGCGTGGTCTGCACTTTCTTTTGTCATTGCGTGTACCTGTGGATACAGGAAGCTGAACCCAAAGTGTCAGTGACATCACAGTTCACAGTGGGGCTGAGCTGAGGGAGGAAGCAGCCATAGCGCTGGCACAGGGTCCAGAGGTGCCCTCAGAGCAGTTGCTTCACCGTGGCATTGGAGCTGCCTTTGTCTCTGTGTCCTATATCCTCCTTCTTGCTGCTGGGTGCTAGCAAGTTGGAGCTAGAGGGTGGCCTTGAGAGTGGGGAGATGGGATAGCTGGATCAGGTTTTGCATGTCATCCTTGCGCAGGGGCCATGCTAATCTTCTCTGTATCATTCCAAATTCAGTATATGTGCTGCCGAAGTGAGCACTAGCTGGATCAGAGAAAAAGCCTTTAAGAGGCCCAAAGGCTTTAAGGGCCATGCTGGCATACACAGCCCCTCCCAAGGAAGCAGGGTTGTTGAGGCAAGCCAGCACCAAGTCAGTCACTTCTTGAGGTCAGTGCTGCTTCTCTCATTAGCCACAGTCTGCAGCAAAGTCACCCAACTCTGCAGCAAAGTCTTTTTGTTTTTGTGTTACTCCTGGCTTTGTGCTCAGAATTTTCTCCTGGCAGGTTCAGGGGACCTGCCATATGGGATGCCGAGATTCAAATCAGGGTCTGTCTTGTGTTGGCCGAGTGTGCGGCAAATGTCTTACCACTGTGGTATTGCTCCGGCCCCACAGCAAAGTCCCGCTGTAGATTGGGCTGCCCATCTAACTTTGCATATGACCACCAGCATTAGCTACTGATGAGGATGGGCCCAGCTTGCTCCCCAAACCCTGGAGCCACACTGGGCCTGGACCTGTGAAATCTTTCTCCTTGTGTCTCAGCAGTCTGCTCTAGGTGTCTGCAAAGGTTTAAGCCCTACCTCCTATCTTGTGTATCCAAGAGACTCTCTGCAGTGCTCCATGCCTGTTGCTCTGTGAACTGAAAAGAACTTCCTCCTTTTATCAGATTCTGGAGGCTTCAGATTGAATAGCACCACAAAATATACATCAGCGCCCTCCTCTGACATGCCTGGACTTCATTCATTGCACAATTATGTCCCTATGGGCCATACTAGACTCAGTAGAGAGAGGAGGGCAAAGTAGAACTTAGGCCAAATTCTGTGGGTGACACGATTCATTGCACAAAGTTATGAGTGGTTTTGTACTTGGGGCCTGACAGTGCTCGGAGCCTCACCCACACTCATTAGTGAATTAGGCCACCAGCCGAGTAAGAGATGCTGTCACTGACCATTTTTCAGGTGATGAAATAGAGGCTCTGAGAAGTTTGGGGTCACGTACATTGAGTGGCAAAGATCTGCAGAATGGATCCTCACTTGCCTCCTGGATCCATGTAGAAGATTCAGTGATATCAGATGAGGTGTCACTCTTTTTTTGTTTGTTTTGGTTTTGGTTTTTGACTTTTGGGTCACACCTGGCAGCACTCAGGGGTTCCTCTAAGCTCAGAAATCGCTTCTGGCAGGCTCTGGGGACCTTATGGGATGTTGGGATTTGAACCACCATCCTTCTGCATGAAAGGCAAACACCTTACCTCCATGCCATCTCTCTGGCCCCTCTTGACTTGGTCACTCTTGACTTGGGCTGCGTCCACATCTATGCCCAATCTATGAGTGTGAAGGAATTTGGGGGGGGGGTCCTGCTGTTATTCCAGAACTGTGGAATCATCTGATACAGACCTCTCATTCTTGGCTGCCCAGGAGACCTAGAAGAATGGGTCCAGGGTGCCTACACTGCCAAGTATAAAGATTGGTGCCAATTGCCCTATATTTTTCCTCTGCCCAGTTCTGAGTGGGGCAGTTGGTTATGGAAATGGAAAGGGCTGGAAATGGAGTTACTTCAGAGAGCTCTGACCTAAGTCAGCCAGTCTCTTGAGGGAATAGTGCTAACGTATGTATGTGGACTTCTTTTCCTGACTTGCTGGTAACTAGTACAGTAAATACCGAGAAACTGATGTTATTTGAATATGAAGTACTATATGTGTGTATGTGTGTGTAATAATCGCTTCATGAAGAGAAGTATGAAGAGGAAATGGACTGGTTCCAAGTAGTTGAGCTTAGATTCGGCATAGTAAGACTTCTTAGAAGAAGGAGTAGAGACGTTCATTTGAAATTGGCTCTTGTGTTTTGGTGACGAGATCTGATTGTAAAAGAGGATCTGGAGAGGCAGCTCTCAGATCTGACACAGACTTAAATAGTAACGATGATCTGAATGGGGGCGGGAGAGATAGCATGGAGGTAGAGTAGTTGCCTTGCATGCAGAAGGATGGTGGTTCAAATCCCGGCATTCCATATGGTCCCCGAACCTGCCAAGAGTGATTTCTGAAGGTAGAGCCAGGAGGAACCCCTGAGCACTGCTGGTGTGACCCAAAAACAAAAACAAACAAAAAGGATGATCTGAATAGTTTTGGGCCTCTTCCATGCTATCGTTTTTCCTGTTTTGCTCAGGTCAATGCAATTGCATGTCTATGCATACTTGCATATGTGCACAAACAATAGACTATGGGAGTGTCAATTTTTGTTTGCACTGGACACTTGGAAGTCCACCTGCAGAGAAAATTATTCTGACCAGAGAAATCCAGTCATAGAAAATATCATTTAGTAGACCACTAATATTATCATAAACCACTGATGAGAATTTCCCAGGCCTAGAAAGATAGTACAGAGGTTAAAGCACCCGCCTTGCAAACAGCTGACCTGTTTAGTTCCTGTCACCATATCTGGTCCTCTGAGCACCACTGGGAGTAATCTTTGAACACATAGCAGGGATTAAGATCTCAGCACTGTTGGGCGTGGCTGAACCCCCACCCCTTAAAATAGAAGTTCCTAAGCAAGTTTCTCTTTTTGTTGTTGCTCGTTTCCTTTATGAACTGAGAGTTAAGGATGTCTCATTGGGTTGCAATGATAGGACATTCCAGGAGTTCAGCTTTCCATGTCTTTCTGTGTATCAGGCTCTACCACACCCACCACGGAAATTCCAGTGGGGCTGCAGTTTCTTGATAGAGTTGCTCCATCCAGAGAGGTTGGCCAATCCATCTTGCCTATGGCAGTAAGAAACACCCACTCATCAGGAACGTGGCTTGATTAGCTTCTTAGTCCTGAGTAAGATGGACCCAGAGCTTCCTTCTGCAAACCCTCTTTGATGTGTTCAGTCAGACAGAAAGTGCCATTAGCATGCAGTCTAATGGACTCTGGGGGGAAGGGAAGGCAAGAAAGATATGACCTTCCCTGGGATGATGTATACACATATTCAAGAGATAGGATAGTTACAGAGTGAATAAGGTTATAAGAGAAAGATATACAGAATGTTTGTCCATGTTTTCCTTTAAACTTCCTGCATGTAGAGAGAGAGAAAGACAGAGAGAGACAGAGATATGAGTATATGATTCTCTGGTGCTTTGTATCAAACCCCAAACAATGTATTACAGACTCAAAACACTCTCTGTATCCTTTAATTTTTGTTTTGTTTTGTTTTTGTTTTTGGGTCACACTGGCAGGGTTTACTCCTCACTCTATGCTCAGAAATTGCTTCTGGTAGGCTCAAGGGACCATATGGGATGCCAGGATTCGAGCCACCATCCTTCTGTGTCAAAGGCAAATGCCTTACCGCTGTGCTCTCTCCGGCCCCTAATTTTTTTTTAATTTATATAAACCTTAGATTCTATAATACATTCATGCTTGTTTTCTTTTCAGTTCTTGTTTGTTTGGTTGGTTTTTGGGTCACACCAGTGGCACTCAGGGGTTATTCCTGGCTCTATACTCAGAAATCGCTCCTGGCAGGTTCAAGGGACTATACAGGATGCCGGGATTCAAACTACCGTCCTTCTGCATGCGAGGCAAATGCCCTGCCTCTATGCTATCTCTCAGGCCCCATTCATGCTTGTTTTTCTTTGATGACAATTGTACACTTTGACAATATGCCACACACTTGAGAACTTTTAAGAAATGTATTTAGGGGCCCGGGATATAGCATGGAGGTAAGGCGTTTGCCTTTCATGCAAAAGGTCATCGGTTCGAATCCCGGTGCCCCATATGGTCCCCCGTGCCTGCCAGGAGCAATTACTGAGCATGGAGCCAGGAGTATAACCCCTGAGCACTGCCGGGTGTGACCCAAAGAAAAAAACCGAAAAAAAAAAAAAAAAAAGAAATGTATTTAGGGGGCCGGGCGGTGGCGCTGGAGGTAAGGTGCCTGCGCTAATCTAGGACGGACCGCGGTTCGATCCCCTGGTACACATATGGTCTCCCGTGCCTGCCAGGAGTGACTTCTGAGCAAATAGCCAGGAGCAACCCCTGAGCGTCACCGGGTGTGGCCCCCCCAAAAAACAAACAAAACAAAACAAACAAAACAAACAAAAAAAGAAATGTATTTAATGCATTTAATCAGCACAGAAATCACCCATGAGTGTTGTTATGCTCAGTTAGCTTACCTAGACTTAGAGAGACAAAGGAAGGAGCCCTGATCACAAAGTCAATACAGAGTTGAAGCTTGAACCCAGAAAACTGGGATGTTAAGTCTAATCTTTCAGCCTCTAGACCAGAACTGTGAGTCCCCACGGCATACTTGACCATGTGAGGGGGCCATCTTTGGTGGTTCAAAACTAAAGGTGATGAGATGTTTCTAGCATCTCATGAAGGGTTACCAGAAATGTACTAACTAACCCTAAAATTCCAGGTCAGCCCCCACAAGTAAGTATGATCTCTCCGTGTCAGCAGTGGTATGGTTAAGCAGTATTTTATTCTATGTATAAATATCTCTTGCAAAATGTAAATTATCTATTATCTACTTATTTAATATCTACTTTCCCTACCTCTGTGAATAAAATATCAGGACTCGGGCCCAGGAGATAGCATGGAGGTAAGGCGTTTGCCCTTCTTGGAAAAGGTCATCGGTTCGAATTCTGGTGCCCCATATGGTTTCCCGTGCCTGCCAGGAGCAATTTCTGAGCATGGAGCCAGAAGTAACCCCTGAGCACTGCCGGGTGTGACCCAAAAACAAACAAGCAAAAATATCAGGGCTCTAGCAGAAAAAAAATGTGAATGTTATGGTTCAGGCTATTGGACATAAGGGCCTAGGTTTAGTAACATGAGGACTTTGTCCTATATCTGCAGCCAGTTGGAACATGCTACTTAACTTTGGTTGGAGGAGTGCTTGGGCCACACCCAGCAATGATCAGGGCTCAGAAATGATTCCTGGCAGGCTCAGGGACAATACAGGATGCCTGGGATCAAACCTGGTCGGCCTCATGCAAGGCAAACACACTACCTCCTGTTCTATTACTCAGGCCTCATGCTGCCTAACTTCTTGAACTGCCAGATATTCCCTTTGGCTGACTTCTCACATCAAGATGAGATGAGATGTAGTGTACCAGACACCTTCATCACACCTAGACCCTCTTTGGTGCTCATTAAGTAGTGGTCATTGTCATTAGAAATGAATAAAACAATGTTACAAGGTCCTGCAGAATGCCAAAGGAAACCCATACTGGAAGCCTGAGGAAGGGCCAGTGCAACATTAAAGCCAATACGACTGAAGGAGAAAGATAGTTTGGGGAACAGAAGGCATGAAAAGATGGGGAGTTCACACAGTCACAGAAGTGTGCTAGGAAGGTCAAACCTGGGGGACAGAGCAGTGTCACATGCATATATTTTTAGCAGAAATGCTTGCAGCAGAAACTGGGTATCTGCTGGAACTGAGATTTGGGACAGACAGCAACAGGAATCCTCTAAATTAGAAGCATTTGGGGTGATGGAGAAGTGATCTGGACTTGAGTGTTAATGAATATGAGGTGCTAACTGTTGCCAAGGGCCAGTGGGTGAAGGACCGCTGCTTCAGCTAGGAAGCAAGGAAATTCCAATACAAGTGGAGTGCTTTGGTGCATATAGCAGGGACGGAAGAAGAATTCAGATGGAGATCCCGGAACCCCCACTTCTCTCTCTCCTATGGCCAGGATGGGGCAATGCCTTGGCACACAGGTGTGGCGAAGCCTCTGCCCCATTTGCCACTTATTAGGTGTGGCATCAGATCCAATGCATGTGGATTTGCCTATGGAAGACTGACTCACTTCATAGTAATATTTTCGTTGTGAGCTCCCTGAGAAAGCAAGTGGGAAGCAAGAACTAGGAGCCAGAGAAACTCTCAATTCTTGCCTTGGGCCATAGGTCAGCCAGCTGCCTCTCTCTCCCTGGGGGCATCTGCTTTCCAGGTAGGAATAGGAAAGATGGCACCCTTTCAGGATGCTCTGAGGTGGCTGGGAACCCTCAGCATTGTCCTGGATTTCCCCAGAAGTCCTTCACTGAAATGAGCTCCTGGAAGCTTCCCTACCCCCTACCCCTTGCACAATCTGCAATCAGTTCTAAACCTCATTTTTCAACTGGGACCCTGAGGTCCAGTCACCCCAGGAAGCCCAATGACATGACAGCATCTCAGGTATCTGGGCTGTGCTGGATTTGCTTCAGAGGTGCTTTGCTGTGCCCAAGAGTGGAAATGGGCATGAACTATGTGCCCAGCCTGTGCTTGACAAACAGTGAGATTTGGGGTCATCCTTCTTTCCCTGGACACCAACTAATGGATCCCATATTAGAGGGCCAAGAAGTACACATTTGAGCCAGTGTCCCCATGAGAAGTACATTGAGCTGTTTCAGTAACTCCCTCCTAATCCATGAGTCCTTCCCAAGCTGAGCTTGGTCACCCTCTGGCTGTGTTGGCCTGAAATTGGAGGTTTCCAGGGAAGTTCTGGCATTTTCTTCACAAACCCTCAGCCCTACCCATTTCCCTGCCAGGATCTCAAGACCCAGGCTATAGTTTGCACTTGTTAAATAACAGGAAGAAGTAGTCCCTGAGGCAGCCTGAGAGCAATTGGCTTTGCTCTTCCTGAATTAGGTTCCCCATATCTAGGGTGAAGGGCACAAAACAGGCCTGCCTGAGAGATCTGTGGGAGCCAAGCAGAATGTACCCAGCCCAGAGCTGCTGTACAGTAGGCTCTGGAATCAGACAGAACTGGGTTCAAGGCTCTGCCACCTGGAGCCATTAACCGGAGTTTCTTCATCTCGTTAATAGAATAACAATGTCTAATCAGGTTTCTCGATCTTAAAGCTGCCTTGACTTGGACTTAGATTTGATTTTATTGTCTCTTTTTCTTAGAGACTTATCATTACTCCTCAATGTGATAGACTTCATTTTAGGATGGGATATATTGGAGTATAATAGTTTCAGTGCCCTTCCACCACTCTATCCCTCTTTCCTTGTGGCCACCATAGTTTTCAGGTCTAGGTGTTAGATTTTAAGTTCCATGCTCTTTGTTCCAAAAGACATTATATCACCCTTTTTTTAATTGTCAGGCAGATTTAGGAAATATGTATCACTTCTTTTTTTTGGGTGGGGGGGCGGTCACACCCAACAGCTCTCAGGGGTTACTTCTGGCTCTACGCTCAGAAATCACTCCTGGCAGGCTCAGAGGACCATATGGGATGCTGGGATTCGAACCACCAGCCTTCCGAATGCAAGGCAATTGCTCTACCTCCATGCTATCTCTGCAGCCCCACTACTTCCTTTTCCATCTCAGTCAATGGGCAGTTAAGTTGATCGCGTGTTTGGGCCATCATGATGTTACTATCAGCATAGGGGCGTGGTGGCCTTGTTCATTTGTGCTTTCATATCCTACAGATAAATGCCTGGGAGTTTTCTTGCTGGATCATTTACATTTCCACTGATTTCTAAAAGGAAATATTTATATTAATTTCAATAGTGATTATATTCATCTAAGTCACATCCTAATATGTCAGCCTGTTCAAGCACCCAGTGTAAGCCTGACTTTTGCTTAACAGGTCCCAGAAGCCCAGTTGGAGGAGGAGTAAGAGCTCATTGCCCATTGTGTCTGGTCCCTGTGCTGAAATGAGGGTCCTGAGCAGTGCCTTCATGGATACCCCTGACTTTGGTGTGCTGCTTGGGATTATGTTCTGCAATTTCCAGGGGTAATTGAGAAAGTTCCATGGGCTAAAGGAGTGTCTTCCACCACCACCCCATCCATGAAATGGGCCCATTTGCTGGTGTAGAGGTTGAAAACTGATGTACCATCTTTTGTTTGTTTGTTTGTTTGTTTTTGGGTCACACCCAGCAGCGCTCAGGGTTTACTCCTGGCTCTATGCTCAGAAATTGCTCCTGGTAGGCTTGAGGGACCATATGGGATGCCAGGATTCAAACCACCATTCTTCTGCATGCAAGGCAAATGTCCTACCTCCATTCTAGCTCTCTGGCCCACCATCTTCATTTTATAGCTGCCCGTCCTAAAGGTCAAAGAACACTCTATTCAATGACTTTATGAGGGACCCTATTACTGTTTCTTCACAGAATCAGTCCTTCTTCCTATGCCCCCCTTAATTATTCTTGCAAATTACTATGAGTCTGGATGTGTCCCTGAATAATCTTAGCTTAGTGGGTTTGAGGGTGATCTTTATGTCCTCTGCAGTCATGGTTTCTTTAGGTTGCATCCCACTCTGTCTACCAATTCTGGGTCTTACCAATGAGCCCGGAAGATTGGTTCTCAGAAGGCACGAAGGTCAGAGTCCTGAGAGTTGAGCACTTGGATTTTGAGGGCAGACATTGAGTCTCTTGAGAAAAAGGGGGAAGGAGTGAGCCAGACCCCAAACCCTGGACTCTGGGAAGTTCCTTCCCAAGGGACAACTAGAGCTAGGCAGGCTTTTGGGGATGTCTGGGTACAGACACTGCCTATATTCCTCAGGCTCCTAAGTGGAGCAGAAGGAATAGATACAGTCATGATGCCCATTGATTCTGGAATATCCAGTGAAAACTCACCTTAGGAGTTTCCCTTGGAAGACACATGATGCTAAAGGCAGATTTTGTTTGCTTATTATTTATTATGGTTAGCTAATCAGGTATGGAATACTCACATCTGCTGGCTTTAATTTTCATATCCTGGATTGCTAATGCAGCCACACTCTCCATTTTTAGAAGTAGTTCAGTCACCGGTACTTCCTTCTGGGACAGTATTGGAGGCTCTTGTTGTGTGCAACATAAACTTCCTGTAGGTGAAGAGCTTCAATTCCTCCTCCTGTTCTGGGAAAGGCCTGGAAGAAAAATAAGTCTGAGGATGTGAGAAGCCAGAAATATTAATTAGTACCAATAATCCAGGCTGCTCAGCATTGTAACCATGGCTGCCAGTGCTGGGAATTTGGAGTGCATCACCGTGAAACTCAACAGCCCGCAGAGAAGGAGGGATCATGTCCCTTTCTCAGATGAAAAAACTGATGCTTTATGTGTGGAAGCAATATAACAAGAATGTATCCACACCCCAGTCCAGAATCAGGTGCATATTGGCCTGTGGAAAACAGGGTCGCAGCTTTTTGAGTATCTGCAAATATGGGGATCCCCTGGATGAGTTTTGTATAGAGGTATGGGGGACAGATTTTCAGGTGGGACCCAACTAGAAGACTGTGAGTACTATATTCTGATTGCAGAGACAAAAGGTTTACATCTTCTTTTTGGGGATGGAGACACACCCAGTGATGCTCAGGGGTTACTCCTGGCTATGCGCTCAGAAATCGCTCCTGGCTCGGGGGACCATATGGGACTCTGGGAGATCTAGCCCAGGTCCTTTCTTGATAGCGGTGTGCAAGGCAAACACTACTGCTGTGCTATCACTCCAGCCTCCAGATTTGCATCTCCTTAACTGTCCTAGGAACAGTCAAAAGAAGCAGAGTCAATGGAGAAAGGCAGTTGAGGAATTCAAGGAGTTTCGACTGATAGACGGATTTGAGACGAGAAAGGGAATCCACTAGAATCCACTAGAAGTGGATTGATGTGTGACAGGGATAGAAGGACATCTCAGAGTGTCAGAGAAGGCTGTGATCCCACAGCCAAGCGGGACACAGAGCCCTGCAGTCTTTCTCAGCACCCACCAGCTCAACTCCTTTTGTCCTAAGTGCTGTATGTTTGTTGTCTCTCCAGACTGTCTCCTGACACTCTGATTCCTTCCACAGATCATGGCTCCTTGGCCCGAGCTGGAAAATGCCCAGACAAACCCCAACACACACATCGAAGGGACTGGGGGTCCATGGCACCCTGTGTCTGAGAAAGACAAAGAGCCCAAGAAAAGTAAGTGTCTCATACGCCTCCACAAAGCTCCAAGGCAGGACCCCTCCGAGCCCAGACGGCCCTCACAGCCCGTGTTGCTCTTTGCACAGATGACAGCGGAGTCACCAAGATGGAGCTGCTACCATCCTATTCCACCGTGACGCTCATAGAGGATCCCCCAGAGACGGATCCCTGGGACCTGCCAGCGTTGCAAGACACAGGGCCCAAATGGTCAGGTGAGCCTGGGGCCTAGGGCTATGTCACCTCTTCTCAGGATAGGGATCCTGTATCCCCCTAAGATCCCAAGCCCTGCATGGGAGCCCCAGGTCAGGCTGAGGCCCAGAGTGCAGGTGACAAGGGATATCTTTGGTTCTTGTTTCCCAGCAGTAGTGCCCACTCTGTACTGTCCCTCAGTTCCTGCAGTGCTGCCCTCCCTGGCTTCTGTCAGTGTCACAGACATAGACCTGAACAATGAGAAGGGCAGAGCAGGCAGAAATGGAATAGTGAACCTGTCCTATGAGGCTTTAGGGGTGAGAGCGCCTGCTTTCAGGATCCAGGAGGGGCTGGGCACAGTGGGGACTCTGGGGAGCTTCTTGAGCTGGGAGCAGAGACTCAGCAGCTATAGGTGCAGATCCCCAGGATCTGGAGGGCCTGATTGGTGTCCAGTGGAGGGTGGGTGAGACTTTATTTGAGGAAAAACTCTGGTCCATGCAGCTGCTAGGAGCAGTTCCCTCTGGGCCCATCCTCAGTACCTGCCAGAGCTGAATTCCTATGAGTGAGAGGTGGGGGACTGCTTGTACCCCAACAGGGATGTCAGCTGACCACAGACATCCAACACCCACCCCCCTTGTACACAGAAGTGGGGAGGGGTGGAAAGCTCTTTGCCAAACCGGTCAGTGTGTCAGACCCTAAAATGTCCCCTCTTCCTCTTTCCTCCAGATCGAGATGCCAGAGGCAAGCTTCTCTGTGTCTTCCAAGGGATTGGGAAGTTCATTTTGCTGCTGGGATTTCTTTACTTGTTCGTGTGCTCCTTGGATGTCCTCAGCAGCGCCTTCCAGCTGGTGGGAGGTAGGAGGGAAGGGGCACAAAGTTGGGTGAGTGGGGGTTCCCGGGTAGACTTCAGATAATCACAGTTTAGCAAGCCCTACCAGCAGCCTCCTGGGGGTGCTTTAAGACTGGAACTTTCCCCAAGTAATTGGTGAAGTCTGTATCCCCATGTTAAGGAAGAGAAAACTAACTCTATAAAACAAAATGCTGTGACAGATCCAAGACTTTCTAAGCTCTCAGTCCTTTTATTGTACACTTAGCCCCATCATTTCTTTCATGTAGGAAGCACTTTGGCCTAAAGATTTTGTTGAGATATTCCTGCTGTTTTTCTGTTCTACTGCCTGAGGGTTTTAGGGACAACATTGTTCTCTTGGGCCAGCACCCCCATGAAAAGCCAAATAAGGCCTTTGCTACCTAAGGTCACCACTTCTCAGGATGGGGGAGAAACATCCTTGACTAAATGCCGTGAGATATTGAGAGTGGCAGAGGTGACCTAGACAAGAAGTCACTGTGTGCCTTGGCCCCAGTGCTTGCCTCAGGGGCCACCAGAGATGGTTCAGGTTATAAACATTGCACAGGTAGTAAACATTCCTTCCTAAAACCTGCCCTTCCTTGGGGTCAGAATCACAAAGAGATCACTGTCTGGGCCCAGAGATAGGGCTGGGACTGGAGCTGAACTCTGTATGAGGGAGGCCCAAGTTTGACTCCCTGCACCTCATGGCTCCCTCATCCCCAAGTACTGCTGGGAGTGATCCCCAAATTTAAAAGCAAAAACAAAAAGAGTAATTGATGTCCAACTTATACAGCAGATAGCCTGCTGATTGTCAAAACTAGATGACAAAGAAAAAAATATAGGATTTGTATCTTACTGGTATCTTGATGCTTCCTCCTCACCTGGGCAGTGAGGGAAGGGTCCATGTGAAACCATGTGAGACTGACTTTCTGGTTCTCACTTCTGATCCCGTGGATGTCAGGAGGCATCATGTAGGATTTTCCCCATTCTCTCAGCTATGGGCCAGCTTCCACTGATGGGCCCCATTTCCTGGACCACACACTAGGGAATACATTGATGTTGAAAGAGGCCAGTTCTCAAATGACTGGACTGGACCTTGTGGGTGGTGGGAAAGGCAGAGAAAGAATGAGACATTCCATTTCTGTAGGGTCAATCTTCTATGTTGGGAGACAAGCAGAAGGTCCTTAGGAACCTGGGGGTACCCATGAGGCCCTTTGCATGATCAGGAAAGACAGAAGGAGGCTTATTGATGGAGGGGGTGAATGGATGGGAGGAGGTAGGGTGAATAAATAAGAGAAGTTTAGGGTTGGGGAACAAGATTAGAGTTGAAGACATGGCATAGAGTGGGGTTAGGGGAAGAGCAGAGGGAAGATGCTTCTTTCCTTTGTTCCCTATATGGATGATATTCTGCTTTCCTTAGCTGAGATATCTGTCCTCACCCCACCTCTGAGAGCTCTGTATTTATTTTTTAGGAAAGGTCGCTGGAGAGTTCTTCAAAAAGGACTCAATTATGAGCAACCCGGTGGCAGGACTGGTGACTGGGGTGCTGGTGACCGTCCTAGTGCAGAGTTCCAGCACCTCTTCGTCCATCATCGTCAGCATGGTAGCCTCATCCTGTGAGTCCAGGTTCCCATCAGCCCAGACATGTGCTGGTCCAGTTGGGCAGCCTCCAATTTTACACTGAATTCAAGTCCACCTGGGGGTAGTGGTAGGTCCAATAACTGCAATAAAGTAAACAACCCAGACATGCAAAGTCCCATTCAGGACATTTGTGTATAGGTACATGCGAATATAAATATTTTTGACATTATTTTTTTCAATACCATTATGCCTAAGACTGTTTTTATATTGTAATTGCAGAATGCTTCATTGCTGAAATAATATCTTTATTGCTCAGAGAATGCTCACCTGAAGCTTGTTTATTTGAAGGCTTTAGATAAGCTTGCAAATAAACATTCTTTGGCTAATTCAGGGCCTAATAAAAAGCATAATATTTGTGAAGAGTCATGAAGCAAAGTTCGGTAAAATGAATGATGCCTGTATGTCCAGGACAATCATCATTATCTATCTTTCTGTCTTGTATGATTAGGGTGTTTCCTACCGTGAAGCACTGAGAAACCCCATGTTCCATTTCTATGTCTTCATCTGAAATAGACCATGTTTCCTATGGCTTAACACAGAGTTCTTTAGACAGCCATTTTACTTAGTAGTCTTTGGTCACATGTGGCTTTTTTCATTTTATATTTACCTAAGAGATTTTATGTTGATGGGCCAGAGTGATAGTATCTTGTGTCTTGCACAAAGCCCACCCAGGTTTGACCCCCAGCTTCACATATGGTCCTTTGAGCCCTGCAAGGACTGATCCCTGATCAAAGTCAGTAGTAAAACTCTTGAGCACAGCCCAGTATGGCCCCAAAACAAAACGAGAGAGAGAGAGAGATTATATGTTGAAACAGAAATTGTAGTCACTTGATTATATTAACTGTATTTCAAGGGTCACATGACTAGAAGCTTTCATATTGGATCAAGACTGTCAACAAGCCTAAAGTTCTTAGGGTGACAGGTATAAAAGCACATGACACTTTGACCTTTGGGACAGCATAGGAGACTATACACTAAATATGGGACTGCCTGTTATTTAGTCTGGTCAGGTTGGAAAGGACTAGTTTGAACCTGTCAATTTTCAGCCCCAAACCACACTTTAGATAAAATAAACTTGAAACTTCTTTGGGACTAATGTAAAAAGTCATCACGCTGTTTAAAAGAAAAAGAAAAAAAGAAAGGGTTGGGCAGAGCAATAGCACAGCAGGGTAGGGCTTTTACCTTGCACACAGTCAACCCAGATTCAATCTCCAGCATCCCATGATCCCTTGAACCTGCCAGGGGTGATTGACTTCTGAGCTTTGAGCCAGGAATAACCCCTGAGTGACACCCAAGTGACCCAAACCCACCCCCTCAAAAAGGAAGGAAGGAAGGGAGAAAGGGAGGGAGGGAGAAAGGAAAGGAAGGAGAGAGAAGGAAAAGAAAGGAAGGAAGGATGATAGAGGAAGAGAGAAAGAAAAGAAAGATAGAAAGAAAAAAAGAAAAGAAAATGTAGAACATAGAACCAACAAATTTCCAAAGCACTTTGCTTTCCTATATAAGAACATTTCTAGTAAATGAAATTGTAATGCCAGGACTTTGCTATTGTAAATACTCAAGTCTCTATTCATCATCTCTAGCTCTTTTAAGCTGCCTTGCTTCTACCATGATGAGGAGAAAGGACTTACCAAAGGCATTGAACCTAGCCATTAAAAATAGTGTCAGGGACCAGAGCCATAGCAGAGTGATTGGGCATTTGCCTTGTATATTGCCAACCAAGCTTTGATTCCTCACATCCCATTCGGTCCCCTGAGCCTGCCAGGAGCAATTTCTGAGCACGCAGAACCAGGAGTAACCTCTGAGTGCTGCTTGGTGTAGCCCAAAAGCAAACCAACAAAAGATTCAGAGAAGGACCTCGTGGAGCCCAAGGATTCCCTGAAATTCCCTGGGAATGTGGGGTCCCTGTACATAGTTCTTGAGGAACAACCCTCATGCTCATCAGGGTCTAGTGAGGTGATCTTTGGAGGTGCACAAGTGCTGGAGGTGGGGAACCATCTCAAATAGAGCCACTTCCCCCTCTATCCAGGACTAACTCCATTCTTCTCCCTCCACCCCAGTGTTGTCCGTGCGTTTCGCCATCCCCATCATCATGGGGGCCAACATCGGCACCTCCATCACCAACACCATCGTGGCGCTCATGCAGGCTGGGGACCGCAATGAGTTCAGAAGGTAAGAGGCTCAGAGCCCTTCTGGGTCAGCCCCTGCTCCCCGGGTTGGTTTTGCTTCGTTTTGTTGCCTTTATTTTTGGGTCACAGTCAGCAATGCTCAGGACATCCTCTGGTCTTTATGCTCAGGAATTGCTCCTGTAGGAGCTCAGGTTTCCAGCTGGAAATACCTGGGATTGAATCTAGGGCAGCCATGCGCAAAAGAAATGCCCTACCCACTGTACTATCACTCTAGCTCTCCCCACGCCCACCCCTACCCCAAGCTAGCCCAACCAAGGCTTATTCCCTCCAATTCATCACTGGCATGCTCATATGCTTCTTCATAGCCTTATTATCTGAGAATTGTATGGGTTGAACATGAACCTAAGGAACCTTTTACCTTGAAAACAACTGAATGAGTCTGGAGCCATAATATAGTTGATAAAGCATTTGCCTTGCATGTGACCAACTGAACTTTGATCTCTGATGTTCCCAAATGGTCCTCTGAGGCTATTAGGAATAATAGACAAGCAGGTTGAGCGATCACTGAATTGGAGTTTTCTTTTTTCTTTTCTTTTTTAACTTGATTGATTGGTTGGTTTGGGGGCCATCCCCCAGTGGCACTCAGGGGTACTCCTGGTTCTGCACTCAGAAATCACCCCCAGACATCCCATATGGGATACTGGGAATAGAAGCAGGTCCCTCCCAGGTCTGTCATATGTAAGGCATATACCATACTGCTGTGTTATCTCTCCAGCCCGGTTGGAGTTTTCTTATCCCAATTCTACAGGTACACAGATTTTTGATTCTAGATAATGTCTGAAATATGAGCAAAGGTTCCATGGATGTGCCTATTGGAACTTATTCAATCCCTGTTGTAATATTCTTTTTTTTTTTTTTTATAAATCTCAGTTTGGGGCTGTACCCATAGTGTTAAAGGCTTACACCTTCCTTCGTGCTCAGATATCACTTCTGGTGGGACTCAAGGAAATCAAACCTGGGTCAGTCACATGCAAGGCAAGCACTTTAACTCCAGTTCAGTCATCCAGCTCTCCTCTGTTAGAATAATAGTCTCTGTTGGATAATATGATTAGTAACATCATGGGATCTCTGTACCTTTCTTTTTTGGGGGGTGGGGAGGGGTTTTGGGCCACACCCAGCAGTGCTCAGGGGTTACTCCTGGCTGTCTGCTCAAAAATAGTTCCTGGCAGGCACGGGGGACCATATGGGACACCGGGATTTAAACCAACCACCTCTGGTCCTGGATCGGCTGCTTGCAAGGCAAACGCCACTGTGCTATCTCTCCGGGCCCTCTGTACCTTTCTTTAAAGGTGGTTTCATATGATATTCTTGATATATTCTTGGAATGATAATTATACTATCAAAAACCTTTTAACATTTTGCTGCACTACAAAGAAATATTGATTTCACTCTAGATGAACACTGTATAAAAATGCCTTCAAAACTCTTCTCCAGGAAAAGTAAAATTATAATAGCTGAAAGGTTTTACTTACAATATTTTTTTCACTAGTATTGATTTAAGACTCCCCCCACCCTTTCATGTATTTATAAACATCTCTTGGCTCATGTTCCATTTGAGTTTGGATATTATTTTGATTTGTGTTTTTTTGTTTGTTTGTTTCGGTTTTGGTTTTTGGGTCACACCCGGAAGTGCTCAGAGGTTACTCTTGGCAGATACACTCAGAAATTGCTTCTGGCAGGCTCAGGGGACTATATGAGATGCTGGTATTTGAACCACCAACCTTCTGCATGCAAGGCAAATGCCCTGCCTCCATGCTATGTCTCTGGCCCCTGATTTGCGGTTTTTAAAAAGAATTTTTTTTACATTGAGGGAAAAAAAAAACAGTTTCTTAATCTAAAGAGAGAATGGGAGGAAGGAATTCAGAGGCTTTTATGAACATTCCAGAAAACACAAGCTTTGGTTTACATTAGTCTTCCCCTATCCAATAGGGTAAGTTATTAAGTTATTTCATCATCTGAATAATTCATAGAAGAAATAATTTTAGAATAATTTAGTGCTGGAGAGTAGTACAGGAATTAGGGCACTTGTCTTGCATGTGGTGAATGCTGGCTCCATTTCTGACACTCCTCTAAGCACTAGTAGAGTGACCCAAACCCATCCCTCACCTCAATAAAAGAAGAAAGAATTTACTATGTCTAAGTTTATGGACATAGATCACAATCCTCACCCTTTCAAAGGCAATCTGTCTTCTGTGTCTGATTCAAATTCAGTTCTTCCCAACAGTGGTCACTCAACTGATTTTTGATCAGAAAGGTGTCCTTTCTTCCAAGCAGATGCAACAGGTGCTCCAAGCTGGGAAAATAGAAAATATCCACCTTAGTAAAGGGTAACTGGGTTCTGACAGTGCCCATGCCACCAGCTGTAATTCCCCAAACTTGTTGCCCCTTCATACTGACTGGTCTAACATGGAACCTACTCACTCACACTCATTGGGACAGTCAATTTGATCTAGAAATTGATTAACAGACATTCATATTATATAGAGGTGAACCCTGGCAGTTGATGCAATAGTGTCCTGTTTAGCCCAGGCTCTTTCACTTGCTCTTTAACTAATGAGTCTGTTGACTTGGGGTGGGGTTCCCCTTCTCTAGGGCTTTTGCAGGGGCTACTGTGCATGACTTCTTCAACTGGCTCTCCGTGTTTGTGCTGCTGCCCCTGGAGGCAGCCACCCACTACCTGGAGCTCCTCACTAACCTTGTGGTGGAGTCCTTCAACTTCAAGAATGGAGAAGATGCCCCAGCACTTCTGAAGGTCATCACAGACCCCTTCACAAAGCTCATTATTCAGGTAACAAGGCTTCCTTTACAGGGCCAAAGAGAGTCCCCAAACTTCTATACATAGTTCAGTAGGGGAAGAATTAAGGGAAAATACCAGTATCTGTAATGCTTTCATCTGCCTCCAAAACAACTAAAGAGGGGCTTGAAGGGTACAGCCAATTAATAAGAGGTCTAGTTGATATAATGGGACTCCTGAGCAATGCCAGGAGCCTCTCCTGTGCACAGCTGGGTGTATCCCCCAGACCAAAATTAAGCAATATATAAAAGACTAACTGAGGGCCAAGATAGTAAAGTGAAATAAAGTGTTTGTCCTTTTGGGGCGGGGGGGATGGAGAGCAGACCCAGCAGTGCTTAGGGATCACGCCTAACTTTGCATTTAGGAATTACTCTTGGCCATACTGGGGAACCATATGGGATACCAGGAATCAAATATGGGTTAGCTTCATGCAAAGTGAACGCTCATTCCCCTACCAACTGTTCTATCACTCTAGCTCTAAAGTGCTTACCTTGCATCTGGATTACCTTCGGTTGATCTCCCACTCTATATGGTTTCCTAAGCAATATCAGGAGTGATCCCTGGTTCAGAGAGCTAGGAGTAAATCCTGAACTCAACTAGGTGGGATACCTTTCAATGAAAATTAAGAAATAAAAAAAATTTTTTAATACCTCCTGATAGACTAATTGATTTCTTTTCTTTCTTCAACTTTAACACATGAGGCAACTTTATTGAAATTGGGGTAGAGGATCATGGCTCTAGGGGTTAATTTGAGTTCCTAAGATCTAAGGATTCTTCATTAGAAACTCAGGGCCACTTTGTTCCTACTCCTGACCTCATTCCCTGTGATCACTGAGGATTATCTGCCTCTATGCCAAGAGGAAGATGACTGCCTTCCCCTTTCCAGGCCACCTCACCCTTTGGTCATTGTAATTAGTGTGAGCTAGCCTTATGGTTTGGGGTAAAAGGGCCAACTTGGACCTCTCCTTTTATACTGAACCAGGCAGTTTCCATTGGTGCATCACCCCTTGCATACCTGATTCTCCCAATTTGTGTTTTGTCTGGATAATTTTTCATTTATTTTTCGAGTATTTACTAACTTTAGAATTCCCCACCCTGGTTGGTGGAGTCTCATTGCAACCCTGCAGGAGATCTCAGTTATGAGCCTCCGCCCCCTCTCTGTATTTCTTAACACCCTTTGTGCCTTCCGAAGTAGCTAACTTTCATCTATTTTCTTCTACAGTTGGATAAAAAAGTTATCAACCAAATTGCAATGAATGATGAATCAGCCAAAAACAAGAGCCTGGTCAAGATTTGGTGCAAAATTTTCACTAATATGGTAAGCCCACAGAATAGAGCTAGGCATGTTTACACTTTTTCCTCTATTTCAAAGCCAGCATTTCATTCCAAGTGGTCAAATCAAAGCAAATGACAAGAAAATCTAGGACTCATGAACAATCAGTCCCCAAAGACAAGTTCTTGAATGCTGTGGAGAAACAAAATTCAGCACAGAGAGTGGTCTCCTTTGATCAAGGGTGCATTATTCACAATTTATCATTCTCAGAGTTATTACTTATTTTCTCCTTTTTGTTTGGCCACTTCTGTCTCTCTTCATGGAGTGAGCCACAGAAACAGCGCCTCATGTCTACAGAGGCTGCATCCATGTCTGTTGTGTCACCTATCCTTCATTTCTATTGTGTCCACAAAAAGTACCTGTGCCCATATCCATATTTTCTGTTTTGTTTTGTTTTGTTTTTATTCTCCAGACTGAAATGAATGTCACTGTGCCTTCTCCTGAGAACTGCACCTCTCCTGCCCTCTGTTGGACAGATGGTTCTGATACATGGACCATCAAGAATGTGACTTATAAGGAGAACATTGAGAAATGTGAGTAAACAAATGTGTGCAGAACATTAGCTACTGGGAAATCTCTTTGGAGTTCTGATGGCTGTTGCTGATATGTGAGAAATCCTATCAATGAGAAAAGGACAAACAATGAATCACTAAAGGCTGGAGTGATAGTACAATAGTTAGGGCACTTGCCTTACATGTTGGCCCAGATTTGATTTCTGTCATTCCATATGGTTCACGGAGTACTTCCAGGAGTAATTCCTGAGTTCAGAACCAGGAGTTGCCCCTGAGCATCACCAAATGTGGTCCAAAAAGCAAAAAATAAAGTAAAAGAGTAATGGAGCACAGACCCAATGCTGCTGCTTGAACTAGAGCTATCACAGCAGTGTACACTGGGACTAGATCACAGATGATTTATCTCAATGGAAAGTCAGAAGATCTGAAACCCAGGTCCTCTGGAAGCCCATTTCTAACTCAGAGTCGACAACAAATTGCATCGTGCCTCTACATAAGCCTCAGTGTCCTTTTGCATGGACTCTAAAGAGAGGTCAGCAGATGTGAAGGAGATGAAGGGCTACAAAGAGCACCCACCCTCTACTCAGAAATACTGGGCAGCAAACCCCATGCAGGGCTCTGGAATATGGACTGGACTCATACAGAACTCTGGTCCTCTGAATGGTGTCTCTGGGAAACTATCTGACACCAGATATTCCCAAATCTTCTAATTCTTTTATACCCAGATTATGCGTCTGTTTTCTCTCTTTTCTATCCCTGCACCTCCATAGTCCAGATCATTCATTATACTTCCATGCTCCTGGTGTGGTTTATCACTTAGCATCAAGAAAACTCATCATCACCATATGCTAGTAACAGAGATCCAGAAATATAATCACATTCTGATTGAGTCTTCATTGGGACTCACAGGGAGTTTAAAAGGCAAGGAGTTTTACAGTGGGCAGTATTCTACTCTGATCATTTCCAAGTTTTCTCCTGAAAGTCTTTGATATCATTATCCTCAGTGCCATGAGCAAAGCACAGCACAGGGTTTTGTTGTGAGATAGCTGGACTGGAGTCCTTCTTTCCCTAACTAGCATGTGATCCCAGAGAATGTCACTTCATGTCTCCAACCACTGGGGCTCCCCCTGCAGAACAGCCTTGGGTCTTTTTCATTTAGCTGCAAGGGAGACTGGTAAGTACAGCCTGTCTTCTGGGCTTCTATGTGTTCAGTTCATAACCAAGACTTTATTACTAGGATGCATAAGAGGTGAGGAAATATATGAATATGTGGCCAGGTTAGCTTTTTTGTTCCCCTAACAAGGTCTTTCATGGCGTCCTTAGGCCACCACATCTTTGTTAATTTCAACCTCCCGGATCTGGCTGTTGGTATCATATTGCTGATCATCTCCCTGCTGGTTCTCTGTGGCTGCCTCATCATGATCGTCAAGATCCTGGGCTCTGTGCTAAGGGGGCAGGTGGCTATTGTCATCAAGAAGACCCTCAACACAGGTATGTGTAGTGCCCCCCACAATCCTGTGACTATTCCTGTAGACCTCTCTAAATAGCCAGACTGGGTTAATTCTTAGAACTCCTCTCACAAGGACCTGGCAAGGAGGTGGAGATCCTCTACAAATGTGTCCTAGAGAGACAACAACTTCAACTTTCCTTGTGAAAGGCTATGATGGTTTCATCTTTGTTTTCCAGATTTGCCTTTTCCCTTTGGTTGGGTGACTGGCTACCTGGCCATCCTTGTGGGGGCAGGTATGACCTTTATCGTGCAAAGCAGCTCAGTGTTCACATCAGCTTTGACCCCGCTAATTGGTAAGTATCTTCCTGAAGTCTCCCTCTGGGGGCCATTGCCATCTCCATCATGTCTTTTGGCAGATGTCCTAGAATTTTGATCCTTTCCTCCTTGCCTAGGTCTCGGGGTGATATCCATTGAGAGGGCGTATCCACTTACGCTGGGCTCCAACATTGGCACCACCACCACCGCCATTCTGGCTGCCCTGGCCAGTCCAGGGAACACTTTGAAGCATTCACTCCAGGTCAGAGAATGATGCATGGGATAGGGGTTGGGTCTGTGACTGGGTAATTTCACTCCCATCATTAGGTGATTTTTAGTGAGAGTCAAGCTTTTCTATTTTATACTCTTGGTTCTGATGTAGGAGAATAACCAGAGGAGGCAGAGATTGGCCAATGCCTACTCCTCTAATATATAGATTACCATTCAGCTACAGAATCTATTTTATTTTTATTGTCTTGGATTAGGGGACACATTTGCAGTGCTCAGGAGTTTCTTCTGACTCTGCACTCATTACTCCTGAAGGTGTTTAAGTCATCATATGGGATGTGAGGGATTAAATGCAATTGGCCATGTGCAAGGCAAGCAACCTATTTATCGCTCCTCATCATCAGGGTTTATTTTTTTTATTTTTATTTATTTTGGGGGGTCACACCCGGCAGTGCTCAGGGGATACTCCTGACTCCATGCTCAGAAATTGCTCCTGGCAGGCATGGGGGACCATATGGGGCACTGGGATTCGAACCGATGACCTTTTGCATGAAAGGCAAACGCCTTACCTCCATGCTATCTCCCAGGCCCCATCATCAGGGTTTAAATGCTGGCAGTGTAGCACCTCACAGTGGTATAGTTTTTATAGTTTTTTCTCCTTGAGCCCCTGTTTAGCAAGAGTGCCTCAAACTAGCTTTTTGACCAGTTTGAGGCACTTATCATCAACTAGGTGTTTGCTAGTGGTTGTGTTTATTCATTTGGCTTTAGAGAGCCACACCTGATGGTGCTCAGGGTTTATTCCTTATTCTGTGCAGAGAGATCACTCCTAGTAGGAAGCAAAGATCATCTTGGTGATAGGGATTAATTCAATTACCCTACCTGCTGTACTTTTTCTTGGGCACTTGTATGCTGGCTCACCAATAAGTGGTCCCACATGCTAAGTGAAATTAAAGAAATGACTTTACTTTTTATTTGGTTTGGGTGCCACATCCAGTGTTGTTTAGGGGTTACTCCTGCTTTGAAACTCCGTTTCTGGCAGGCTAAGGGAACCATACAGGATGCTGAGGATCAAACCTGGGTTAGCCATATGCAAGAAGAATGCCCTTCCATTTGTGATATCACTGGTCCCTGGGTCTTTTTACTTTTGAGCACCGATTCCCTCAGCAGAATTATGGGGCCTGAAACCCTTTACCTCTACAGATTATTATGAAGATCTAAGAAGGATTTCCTAGGACATGATTGTTGAGAGAAAAGCACTATGTGTGCAAAAGATAGAAATATAAGTCACCCAGGTCATTTGAAATCTTTTAGCAATTGATATATTAAAACATGGAAAATAAGCCCCTCAGTTTAGCCCATTATCTTCAACATAAAAATGATGAGAAATTTCATACCTACCAGTATTTTTTAACCAAGTCTTTGAAATCCAGTGTTTTATACTTAGAGCACCTATCAGTGAAGGATAGCCCTGTGTAAATACAAAGGATCAAGTTGTTTGCCCAGGGTGGGCTTGATCTCAGTATGATGTCACATAGTAGGTGCATAGGAGAGTGGTGAAGGTTATGACCTCCAGAGTAAAGCTAAATCCCACCTGTATATATGACTTCAGCAAAAGGTTTGGCCTGCTCCTTTGATTTCTTCTTAGCTCAGCTCTCAAAATAATGATGTCTACTGCCTCACCAGATTATTATCTGGTGATGAAAAAACCTACCTAAAGTGAGGAATGTTTGCTTACACATAATAACATAGTCAGGGTTGATATTATGACAACCTGCAACCTGTAACTGAAAGGTTACAGGAAAGATTGGGATTTGTTTCAACTCTCCTGATGCACCATGTTCTCAATAAAAGCATGTGCCCATGTCTTCCAAACTCTGTCCATATTCTAGAAGGGCCTAGTGAGCA
>PVKC010011991.1:0-24046 GCA_004027635.1 Crocidura indochinensis | reverse complement strand
ATTTGCCTCCTAAATATATAGTGAATATATAGTGAAGAACTTAAGTGCAATTTCTCTGCATTGTTTTTGACATGTACCTCGATAATCACATGTGTTGTTTGATTAATTTTTAAAGAACTATTAAAGTGGTCTGACAAACTCAAAATAAAATATACATTTAAATTGAAAATATAAAAGTAGTAAAAGGACAATTCAGCAATAAACATAAACAGATAATTGTTTGCCTTAGACTAAGCAAGGGGAATAAAGGCTTCAGAATTTCAATTAAAAAGTTAATGTATCTAATTAGTTATTATTATCTTGTGATAATAAGGACATTCAATCCTTGCTTGTGTGTGACCAGATGTCCTTGCACAATTTCTGAAAGTCAGTTCTGAGTGAAATCATTACTGTTGTACACTATAGCTAGAGTATATTATTCTTCCAGGTATTCTAATCTCATGAAGCTACATACTTCTATCCTTAACATATTTCATAAAGTGATATTTTTGTTTAAATTCTCTTGTGTTAAGTGAATATAATTTAATTTTAATAGGCTAGGTAATTCACAAACTGCTATAAAATCACTTATGGTAAGTTTTTTATGTCAAAATATTTTGAAGGGTTGACTTGATTTTCTTTAAAAGTTGATTAGTTTGGGGGCCGGGAGGTGGCGCTGGAGGTAAGGTGCCTGCCTTGCCTGCGCTAACCTAGGACAGACTGCGGTTCAATCCCCCGGTTCCCCATATAGTCCCCCATGCCTGCCAGGAGCGACTTCTGAGCGAATGGCCAGGAGTAACCCCTGAGCGTCACGGGTATGGCCTCCCCCCGAAAAAGTTGATTAGTTTATTCATGTTATGATGTGAAAGGTAAATAATTGTCCACTTTATCTCAAAATATAAAAGTAAAGATCATTAATTTCATGCTACAATAGTAAAAATCTGACTTTATAGAAGAGTACATATATCAGTAGCATAATATAAATGTGTGTTTGTTTGGAGACCTGACCCAGCAGTGTCAGGACTTACTGCCGATTATATATTCAGAGTCCACTCTTGGTAGTGTTTATGGGACCAATTAGGGTGCTAGGATGGAATCTGAGTCGGCGGTGTGTAAGTCAAGCACCTTGCCTATTGTATTTTCTCAGCACCATAATATGAAATTTTTAAGGTATTATAGAACATTAAACTATAAGCACTATTTCAAAATGTCTATAAAGGAATTTATTATTAAGTATATGTGTAGTGGCCAAAATTCAATGTAGGAAATAACAAAAATTAACTGAGAAGATCCCATTTATTTAGAAATTAATATATTTGTTTTGAAAAGGTAAGTCAACAACTAGTTACACCAGCCCCCACTGCTGTAGCTCATGGAACTTAAAGGTCAGGTTTTGTAACCAGAATTCTGTCATTTTCCATGCTTATACCTGCTTTTTTGTATCTAACCCTTTTTGTCTTAAAGAGGAAGTTTATACCAACCATAAGCTCATGCCCTTATAAGGAACTTGTATTACCTTAGAATGTCTCAGCGAATGTTATAACCTTATTAAGAAGTTATTCCTACGCCCTCTCCCCCCTCCCCTTCTTATGGTATATAAGGATGAACAGAGAAAGCCACGTGGTCCTTTGCCTCTGTTTGGTTCTGGGCAAGCACTGGAACCTAGTTGGCCAGAAGAAAGAACCCACTTGAGCTTTTGCCTGAGTTCTGTCTCTTCATTTTCTGCATTGGAGCAGCATCTGGACTACCGAACCTTCCAGTTTAGTTAATTTAGAATGCTCAAAGCTTTCAGGAATACAATTTAAAAGTTTCAGAAACACAACCTAATACCTTAGTAAATGCATATAATATACTATAGCTTCTGCCAATGTTTAGTTACTATCATAATGTTCTTCAATTTCCCTCCTATACTCATTGTTCTCATCCCTCAAGGTCTCCCCAATATTCATTATTTTTTGTATGAAACCAAAGAAAGAAATAAGATTAAGGTAGTATACTTCTAAAATAAAACTTTAAAAGACACTGAATATAAAGTAAAATTAAACTTACAAATATATGTGAAGCAATAAAGTGTTCATGGGCAAAATAATATATCTATTTGTATAATGTAACTATATGTAAATACAGCTACATTAGAAAAGAAGAAAGGGCTAAATATTTACCTTAGGACACTAGGTAAAGAAGAGAATGCACCACATTCTCTTAACATAAGCATAAGAAAAGCTATAATAAAATCATGAGCAGATATGAAATAAGAAAACTAATATAATGTAATAAAAACTGATTATTTGAAAAATATATTTATTCATCATTCTCAGAAACAATAAGATAAAGGACACAAACTAGTAGTGCCATAGATGAATGAGTGGAGGAGTTGTTTTCATGGTGGGAGAGCTAAAACTTTAATAATGGGAGTAGTGAATGTTAATACAAATACTAAGCTAGGTGTGACGCTAGACCTTTGAAATGACATGATATGGCAGACCTTTAATAAATCAATAAAAAAGAAGTGAAAGAGCAATTTAACTACTGACCCCAAATTGGCATCATAAAATAATACCAAGTATAACAAGTAAAATAAGACAAATTCTTAAAAGAGACAAGTTCTCCAAAATCTCCAAAGATGGATGTAACTTTAGATGTTGTCTTAAAATTTATTAAGACAATTCTGTCAATAATTAATAATGACATTCCACTTATCAAAGTAACATGTGTTAAAGTTTCATTAATAAATTCTATCAATCAAAAAAGAAAAACAATTTATCCACAATATCTTCAAAATCTGGAAGCAGAATACTCTCTAATTCATTATAAAATGTCAAAACTAACTTAATATCAAAATGAGATAACAATTTTTCAATAAAATTAAAGAAATATATTTAATAAATATATGCAAAATTTTCAAAAATTATTATTTTATGATAAGTATTTAAATTAATCAAATCAAGATATTGTGTAAAACAATATATATTTTGACTAGTTATATAACATTGAGGAAAAGGAAAATGTTAGAAAATGGTAAGAAAAACAATGTTTTATAGAGTTAGGTAAGAGGGTTAAATGAAAAAATCAAGAGGACTTTAAATCTTTGAAAATATTTTGCTTGATATTGTAGATATGTGATAATATGAACTTTCTGTAGTTTATAGAGACTTATAGTGAAAAAGAGAATCTTAATGGAAAATTTCAAATACTTAGAAGAATATAGAATCCCAGAGTGGAATACTTGTTGTTATAAAACACTTGACTAATCATAATTTATGGACCACCCTGAGTGAAGAAAATAAAATGCTGTTGAAAAAGTAACTGAAAAAGTTAAGTTTCTTGAAACAAAGACTTCAACCAGTCAGTCAATGGTTCACAGAAGTAAAATTCCTTGAAAGACAGAATCATATTATCTACAAAAGATACCTGTCACATTGCTTAAAAACTAGACTGCAAATTTTCTTCAGACATTCTCAAAGGAACTCATGACAATTTACTAGTAAGATTGACATTTTACTAGTGACAATTAAGAAAGGGGAAAATGTCGGACTTTTCCAGATTTCCATACAGACACTAGCACTAATTAACAATAACTTTCTAAAGTCCCAAAGCAACATCGTGAGCAGGTTTGATAATTAACAGTGATTTGACTTAGAACTCTTTCATAATATGCTTGGTGTATTCATGAATTCTCCCTTGAGTAAATATAATTAATCTAGATATATTTATAAACTGACAGAATCTGCACATAAAGTCCCTTGGATTGATTGAAGTCTGAAAGTGTAAAAAAAGAACAAACTATGGAAGCTTTCTCTTTCTACCAATACAGTGAATCAAAAGATATAGTTTATTTCTAAGAGCACCAGGGAGATTAAATGCTCCCTGTCACAGTTTCAAAAGGCCGAGGCAATAGCATACCATGGATGTGGTTACATCATGAAACAGAAATTTATTCTTTCACAGGTCTGGAGACTGGAAATTAAAATAAAAATGGTGGTGGGACTGATCATTCTCTCTCCTCTCCCCTCATTTGTCTCTTTCTCTCCACTCTCCTTTCTCTTCTCTCCTCTATTCTCCTCTCTCTCTTTTCCCTTCTCTCCATTCCTCTCTTCTCTCTTCACTATTTCCCCTCTCCTCTTTCTTTCCTCTCTCTCCTTTCTCATCTCCAGTAGAATTATTTCTTGGGATTTTAGAATTTGTTCTTAGCATTGATGGTAACTAGAAATTCTTAGAAATTCTTGTTGGAGGATACTTGACTCAGTTTCGGTTTCCATTGTCATATGCCATTCATTCCCCTTTAAGTCATGCCTCCACCTGAAATTTTGTATGAATATTATTCAAGGTCAGTGTTAATTCAGTGGGTCCTCATCTTAGTTTGATGGCATCTGTAAAATACTATATATTTAAAAAAATCTTCAGAGGTTCTAGAGTTGATACTAATATGTATGTATATATAATATTTATTTGTTTGTGTTATATATAAGATATAATTCAAAGTATTCCAACTATTTTTAATGAGGATAAAGAGATCATATAGAATGAAGGCCACTGTCTTACATTCTATGGACACGATTTCATTTCTCGCACTCCTGGCCCACTACGAATGATCCCTGAAACAAGCCCTGAAATTGCCAAGTGTGATTCAAAACAAAACATTTGCTTGAATGTTGAATATGTCACTATTCATAACGTTATTCAAACTACTATATGTTTTCTACAAAATACAGATATGAATTGGAAGGAGCATACCTATGGGCTAAGAATTTAAGCAAGTGGTGATTTTATCTATTATTTTAGATGCTCTTTCTTTAATAGCAAAAATAAACATATACTACTGATGCCTGACACAAAATATTGATATGACAGAGGTTTTGATTGATTTTTCTATCCCCACAAAAATAACTTCAGAGTCATTTTGTTTTCTATTATCTACATCAATGATGTTCTTTAACTTCCCAACTTCAGATATATGGAAACTCGTCTGCCTGAGTATACAAATATACCTGTAGGCTTTCTTAAATTTCAAAGACTATCACATTGGTTTATTAATTGATGCCAGAATGGTGATTAGACTCAGATAACAGGAGCAAGAAAACAACTAGCATCTTGTAAGACCCATGAGTAATAAAAAGATTGTAAATAAATCCTACAGAAACTCAGGAGTCAACCACCTTAATAAAATTTCTAGTATCTGAATTAGAGATAAGTTGTTCTATTTATCTTCTCATATTACTAAGCATGAAACAAAATATTTTGTGATTAGTTTTCATTTGTATGGCAATATGCTCCTCACTTTGATGCCACTTGTTACCATCTAGAAAAGTGGGGGTACAAATAGCTGCCTTTGAAAATTAAGAGCAAATGAGTCATCATGGTCACATTTTGCTTTGCTACTGGTCATTCATGGAACATGCACATAGAATTAGTGAATAAATTTCTGTGTACACATATATTTTACTTTGGAGAACTAGTAGCTGGTTCATTAGTGAGTTGTTCATCATAAGACTATGAGTCTCTCTTCCCATGAGTTGCTCTCCACCTCAAATTTGACTTCTATTATCAAGGAAAAGCAGGGTATTTAAAACTAGATTTGAATAAATCCAAGAACACATAAATTATTGAGGCAAGTGGTTTTGATTCTATTAGCAGCCATCCTGCTAATTAATTGCCTCTTTCCTAGAACACACTATTGAAGCATACTGGTTTGTCCTAGCTTACCCATGATGCTGTCAGTTTGCTAACATTATCAAAAAGTGAATAAATAAAAGATAATTACTCAATTCAAAATAGCCCTAGGAGATGAATAGAAAAAAATTCTCACTTATTTTCAATGTACACTACCCATATTAAATGAACCCTTCAAAGTTTAGAACTACTGTATGTCCAAGTTCATAGTTATTGTAATGATAATATTCCCTTAAGTAAAAAAAAAATAACCTTGCCCTTCGTTATATTTGAGTCCAGAAACTTCTATATTACTTTGACCTTAGAGTGAAATACAACTTCCAAGATTTTCCCTGTTTGTGAAATGTGCTCAATCTGGTTCAAGAGGATTAGTTAGTCAATTTTCTAAAAAACAGTGTAAAGAAATCATATAAGCAACAACATGGTATACTTTTAAGATAACCCAGCAATTCGAAAACCACAAAGTGAAATGTGATTGGAGTGGGTGGTAGTTTGAACAGAAAATATACTATTTGCTCCTAAGATTTATATAGATAACAGCACAGCTGTGTTGATTAAATTTGCATATAAGATGAAGAGTATTATTAGCAAAATCATTGGAGGAAAAGTCATTGCTTCCTCCATGTGATGTCATGTAGCATAGTTACAAAGGTTAAATTCAGCATCAGTATAAGCAAGGTCATTAAATTCAGCTTTGAATTTTTGTTTTCTTTCTTCTTTCTTTCTTTTTCTTTCTTTCCTTATTCTTTCTTTCTTTCCTTTCTTTTAATTTAAAGCATATCAATTTTCTGAGATGATTTTAACATTCCAAGACAATAAATCTCAATTTTAATAATAATGTGTTATGTTTGTTATCTAAAGAAAGATTAATTAACTTCTAAATAAAGTTGGTTTAGATGGGAACAATGGAAATGCCTGTTGTTTGGCACAACTAAAATGAAGCTACATAAAAGACAGTGTAAGCTGTCATTATATATTCTTGTGTAATCAAACATACATTTTATTATGGCTAAAAACAAATCCTGGTGAAACATGGCACCACAGAGAATACTGTTGAGTGTTGAGTGGTGTCTATGATTGTGGAATTGGTTTTGCCTGTGGCTCAAATATTTCAATATTCATTTAGAATCTTAAAACATGACTCTAGATGTGATGTGAGATTGGTAGAAATTTGAGTCAAATAAATGATATATTTATGAGGAATTGTGCATATGATATAAGGATAGATGAAATAAATAATAAACAGTTAACTCCAATTTGCAGAACTCAAAGCTAATGTAATATTGGAGTAGGAGTATTTGGAGGAATAATCAGGTAGACTTCTAAAAGTTTAAATGATTTCTGAAAAACTGTTTATGTTAATGTTGGAGAAATAATTTGCATTTTGTTATAAAACCTTTTTATAAAATCAAGTGGTAATTTTTTATGAAAAACTGGAATGGGAAAAAGAACTAAAACTAAAAAGAACTAAAACTAAAAAGAACTAAAACTATGGTTTCAAAATAATTTGATCAAGGTTGTAGAGACTTAAGGGTTAGAGTATCAATTCTTGAAAGTGTACAGAAGAAAAGAAATTTGCAGGTCAAATGCAGATAAAAAGTTATTTAGAAAAGGGAGACATATAGAGGTAGATATAGGTACAGCTATAGATGTAGACTAGATGTAACTATAGATGGAGATATATATTTATGTAATATAAATATAAATTAATATAGATATATAAATTGGATGTAGATATATAGATACTATATACATAGATAGTGTTAGGTACATGTTGTTTTTACCCAAAACAAAGATCATTCCTGGGTTTTGTCCTTACTCTCCCACCTGTTGGTAGTATCTGTACTCAAAAAAAATGACAGTTCTGGCAGGCAGCTCACTCTTGATAAGAGGTAGGAGATTTCCCAACCACATGTGTTTTACTCTCAGACTGATTTTATTCACCCAGCTCACTATGGGCTGGATATATGGTACATAGAGTAATTTTACAGATATAGATAGATGGAAAATCAGAGACATATACACATCCTAAAAGGTAATTATTACTCATCCACTCATTTACTCTTTCTTCAAGTAATTCTATAGGAATAACTTAAGTTTTAACCCTGAACTAAATGTAGACGTTTAAACAGTTTATGAGATGGCTTAGAATCAGCTTACAATTTCTAACTTCATTAACATTACAATAAAGTATGTATGACAATATATGAATATATGTTCAAACTAACACAAAATGTTTAGAATAAGGTCTGCCCCTCCCAACAAATAGGGATAGATCCCAAATTTCATCTACATAATTGTCAATTAAGATTTCACTCTAAGTATGATTTGTTTGCTCTGAGTAAGAGTTGATAGGCCCAGATTTTGCAACTTAATCAGCTAAGTTAGAAAAGGTCCAGATTCTCAAATCAATGCATTATTTTATTTTCTACTTGATGAAACTCTGAGAATATATTAACATGTTTGCTCCTGGTGGAGAACTCACTCACAATTCACCCACTTCAGCAATCAGTTAAGTAACTTCTTAATATTTATCTAAGAGATTTTTCATGAAAAATATTGTTTTAAGGGCCCAGGAGATAGCATGGAGGTAAGGCGTTTGCCTTTCATGCATAAGGTCATCGATTCGAATCCCGGTGCCTCATATGGTCCCCTGTGTCTGCCAGGAGCAATTTCTGAGCATGGAGCCAGGAGTAACCCTTAGCACTGCTGGGTGTGACCCCCCCAAAAAAGCCAAAAAAAATATTGTTTTAACTTTTGTAGACTTGCCATCTCAATAGGTGGTTTCATCACAACTAAAAGGTTCAAAACTCTAATAAAACACTTTCAAGAGTGAAATTGGAATGTGATATCTATAAAGGAGAGTAACAATAGTTATCATAAAACTTCAAAATGACAAAGACTACTATGAAGACTATTAACATAGAATAGCAGGATGGTGCTTGTCTTCCACAAAGTTCACATGGTTCAATTTCTAGTACCAATTGTGGTCCCCAGCAACAAACTGATTCTATATTCAGCATCCAGTATGGTCCCCTGAGCCTGCCAGGAGTGATTTCTGAGTGCAGAACCAGGAGTAACCCCTAAGTGCCATTGAATGTGGCCTCAAAACAAAACAGAACAAACTTCGACAAGCAAACAAATGTTATCATAAGAATATAATATATAACATGACATATATTCATTGATTTTGTTCATTCAGAGGTATCTGGTCAATTAACAGTAATTAAGTTTATTACTTAATAATCAAATGTCAAAAGTTTTATGGAGATTTTCAAATGTTAGAGGCTCTAACTGCTAGGCTGTGAAAGGATCAACTATACATATATAATGAAAGTCTGAGCTACTAAAAAGAAATATGAGAGCTTGATACTTGCAATAATATGGATGATTCCTGAGGGGACTATCTTAAAAGAAATAACTCAGATTAAGAATGACAAGTACCATATTAATTTTACCCCCGTGAGGATAATAAAGCATCAGATGCTAAAAACACGACTCTTTGGAATCTTAGACTACAGGTTACCAGAGACACAGGGCTGTGGGTTGGCAACAGACAGTGGAAGATGTGAACTAGACATAAGAAGTTTAATGTAGTATATATAGATGAGATTAAAAGCCATATTGCTAAAATTGCAAATATATAAGAAAATTAACAGTTTATCCTCCAATTGATTTTATTTGCTTAGACTATGAGAATAAAATAGTGATTCCCAGAAATAAAGTGCACATAGTAAGTAAATCTTATAAAACCATGCCTTATATGATAGTGAATAAAAATTAAACTTTAGGTGGAGAGCATAATAATGTATATACAGATATTTAATTATAATGATGCTATGAACCTACAAACCAATATTACTTTAAAAAAGTTAAATTATATTATGCACCTATTTCTATACATACATTTGAAATGCATAGGTATGCTGTCTTTATGTTTTGGAAGATAAAAAGCAAAGAAAACACTAGATATTTTTGCATATGGCTATTTGACAGGGACAGGAATAAATCCCTGATTTAGAGTTATTTGCGTGGGTAATGAGTTAATGAGGTAAAAAAGAAAGGTTAAGAAATAAATATATGATGATATAAATTCTACTTTTAAAATCCCCAGAATGAAAGATATATAATTTCATATGTATATTTACATATGTTTAGGTAACATACATAATTTGCAGCTAATCCTTTATACAGAAGACATAATAATACATATCAAGATAGAAATGCTAAGAACTCATATATTATTATTCTTTTTTTCTTTGAAAACACAAATTTTTAGATCCCCATGTGTGCATAAGAATGGTCTGAAGCAAAATTAAATTGCACAAACATTCATGAGTGAAAGAATTTAATGCAAGGTCATTTGAAGGAGACAGGATGTGTAGGTGGTAGGATGGGAGATAATGAACTTGATCTTTATACATATTTGTACTCCTTCACTAATTAATGTGGCATGTATCATCTTGGGAAAATAACCGAGTGAAAGCTTTAGATAACAGAAAACTGAATTCTGGGCCCATAGATTTGGAATAGGCTTACAGAGTATTTACACTTATTTAACTTTTGCTTGATTTGCAAATTATTTGGCTATCTATATAAGAAAAGAAATTAGGGTTTGAAAGTAGGAAAGATGTTATTGTTTGTAAATAGAAATTTATCTTGGATCAATTTATATAGGTAGAGTGTACTTTGCAAATCATAATAAAAAAGGCATGCTAGTTCATAGCTCTGAAATAATTCTTAACATATAATGGTCATAAAACCCAAACAAATGAGGCAATGCAAAACACAATGACAAGGTAAGTATACATTTTCAACAAACATACTGGAATTTAATCTCAGGAGATATATCTTGCTTTTATAAGTACCCATTCACACAATGCCATGTTGGCATATAATGAGACCCAAGATTATTTTAGGAAACATAACAGAGTAATTTGAATTTATATACAGCTGCCCAGAAATGTGTGTGAAACCCGTTGAGGAATGGTCCGATGCTATTAGTCAGATAAGATGGCAGCTTTATTGTCTTGACTAAATATTTCCATATTCTGGAGCCCCGATAAGCAGAGTTGATACAGGATTTATTCAATTTTTTCTCTATAAACTCTGATGGATTCCAAAGGAAGAATAAAGGAAAAAGTGTTGGATGCCAAGTGGAAGAAATACCACCCCAGGGATTATCAACTAACTTAATCCTTTCATGGTCTTCCTAATTCCTACAGTAGAAGAAAATGGATTAAACCGAAAGCTATTGAAAACCACAAATGAATTCATCTATATGCATGCTGGGCCCTTTGCGAAGGTGGGTTTTGGGTTTTTACAGATAATTTTCTTAGAGGAATCTTTACTGCAGAAAATAGAAAGAAAAATTTAAAGAGACATCTGGGTATGTGATAAACAACAATGTTTACTCCATTAAAAATATTCTTGGTCCAGAGAGACAGCAAAGAGGGTAAGGCACTAACCTTGTACACTGCAGACCTGGATTCAACCTCTAACACTCCATATGGTTCCCAAGTACTACCAAGATTGATCCCTGGGAGCAATATATATATATGAAAACATTCTATATTTGAAAACATATAAGAAAACATTCTATATTTGGGGGAGGTGAGTTTCCAAGCAATGCTTAGGAGGTACCTTCAATGATAATGAGGTCAATGTTAGGGTTCATATAGTGCCAGGAACTTAACTCTGGACCTTTGTATCTAAATCTTGCATTCCCTCAAGCCTTCCTTCATATTGTGAGGCACATTATGCAATGAGAAAAGTAAGCCAGTCCTTATCAGGGAGCAAATACTCATTGACTGGGGTCCGTATATGTGGTTCCCTCAGCACTTCATCATCTGTGGAAATATTGGAGGAATTACATCATCCTCAGTCTCAGTTTGTCTTTGTTTCTTACTGTGTTCAGTTTTCTTGTATCATAAAAGCATCATAAATAAAGGACATTTTATTTCAGGTTTTTCTTTTAAAATGTAAATAAGATATCAATAAGTCCCTGTAAAGTCAACTTCCCAAAAATCACTAAAAAGAAAATATATGGTAAAAGATTACCAGACCTCTATTGCCAAAGGGGGAAAGAGGATGTGAGGAAATTGACTTGTACTGGCCTACTTGTTTGTTTGTAATAAACAAGTTTAACACAAATATTAAATGTATTTCAAAATAGTCTACAGCATAACATGCAGGTACATGTAAAATGTCATTATATATTATAGATCATAAATGTCAGTGCTATAGAGAGGAGGGGGGAAATCAATAAACAGCAGCAAGGAGTGTGAGATTTTATAGAAGCTGTGGGGGATCAGTTACAACTCCAGATAAGACTTCTTTGGAAGAACAAAATAAGTGACATCATCTAGACAGTGTTCTTGCCAAATCATAATATGGATCAAAGATATACCTAAAATCTAAATTAATAGGTATATAATTTACATTAAAGACTCCCAGAATTATTTGTTTACTTCCCTCTTTTCAGAAAAAATAAAAACCTTCCATGCTCCTGTATAAATCTTTTTTGTTGTTGTTGTTTTTATTTGGGGGCCACCCAGTGATTACTCAGGGGTTACTCCTGACTGTGCACTCAGAAATTGCTCCTAGCTTGGGGGACCATATAGGTTGCTGGAAATTGAACCCAGATCCATCCTAGGTAACCACTTGTAAGGCAAACTCCCTACCGCTGTACTATCGCTCCAGCCCCACTGTATAAATCTTTACGCCCCAAATAGAACCCCTAGAAATTTCCCAGCCCTCCCTATGATGTAGTTTCACCCTCTCTGGTAAACATTGTCAAAGAGAAATAAGTAAATAGTATCATGAGTAAATAAATCATACTTAGAAGATATTTATAAAGCAAACCACCTAATTCCTTTTTGAAGTGACAGGACGAGAGGAATGAAACTCCCAAGAGAGCTCAAAGGGTTGGAATCTTTTACAACAAAAATGCCCCCACTGGTTCCTTTACTCTTCAGCGATGCTATCTATGAGCAGTGCTGGGAGTGAACCTTTTCCTTTTCTTTTTCTATTTTTTTTATAAAATCTTTATTCAAGCACAATAATTACAAGCATGATTGTAGTTGAGTTTCAGTCATACACACAACATCGCCTTCACCAAAGAAACATTCTCACCACCGTTGTCCTCCTCCACCCGTACCTGTATTCCAGACAGGAATTCTACCTCTCTCATTCATTAACATTGTCATGCTAGTTCTTAGTGTAGTTATTTCCCTAACAGCATTCACCTCTCTTTGTGGTGCACTTCATATTATGAGCCGGTCCTTCCAGCCCTTAACTCTATTGTCTCTGAGATTATTACAATAATATCTTTACTTTTTTTTTTATAACCCATAGATGAGTGAGACTAACCTTTCTATCCTCTATTCTTTATTCAAAGGTACTTAAATCACAGAAACAAATTTCATGTGATTAATATGAATATTTTCTTATTTTTTTAAATTGTTTTATTTGATCATAATGGATTGCAAAGTCTTTCATATCATCAAGTATTAGTATTAGAAAAGGACATCGGTGGAGAGAAATACTTTAATCAGAGTCCATTTCCCTCCAGCAATGCTTATGTCCCTCCACCAGTGCTCCCACCCCATTTCCCTTCCTACCTACCATCTTGCCTCTATAATAGGTATTTTTAATCATGACCTTTGGCACTATGTTTCATGTACTGTTACCAACAGACTTTCATGCATAACACTATTATCTTTCAGCAGCACCTCCCAGTTGATCCTTCCCTAAACCATTGTTGTAGTTTTGTGTTCTTGTGTTTCTATTGCCTTTGGATATTCCCTACTAGGCTTCTTTCTATCCCACAAATGAGAGAGGTTAAATTTGTGGTGTCCTGTTTATCTCTATCTATCTTCACGCTGCCCATTACTCCACAAATCTGCATGATTGTGTCTTTTCAGATGTGGTTAATTTGAATCCTAATCTTGTTGAAAAGGAGTCTAGCATCAGTTTTTCAATGCTCAGGAAAGATGGCTACTCAAGTTGTTGATACAAAATAAATACTGTTAATATGATTAGGTGCAATAATAATAAAGTGAGAAGTACATTATTTAGAAGTTATGCATCATATCTTCCAGCTCACTAATTCTAACCTCAGCTTCTGTTACCCTGATGGAGAGCTTATTCATTGAGTCTGTCAGTTTGTCTACTGAGTTTTTCAGACCTGTTATTTGGTCTGTTATTTCAGTTTGGAGTTTTCTGATTTCTGTCTTCATATTTTCTTGGTTCTTATTAGTGTTCTGTTCAATTCGATCCATGCTTTCTTTGCGTTCTGTGAACATCCTCCATATTTCTTCTCTAAACTCTATATCTAAGAGACTGACTAGTTGGTTGACCGTTTTCCAGTCATCAAAGTTGCCAATTTCATTCTCTATGCTTGGTGCTGGCCTGCATTATTTCCTCATTGTCACACTTGAATTGTGGGTTTTTCTATGCAGTGTGGTGGTATTCATTGGCTAAATAATGTGCGCGTTATGCTCCTCTAGCTTCACTTTGTCTGGGCAGATCGACTAACCTCCAAGGAAGGGGAGTCTTCTGTGGATGAAGTCACACACAGGATCAAATCTTAGGCAGTCCAGAGAGATAATCTGGGCTTCAGAGATCCAGCACAGTTCCTAGTGTGATGTTTTTCTGTGTGTTGCAGTGGGGTTCATTCATTAGAAAGAGCTCACGCTTCGAAGCCGTCACAGACATGGGATTTGCCTTTCTGCAATTTACTGCTGATAGCTGGTTTTCACTGGAGGACACAGTCTTTTTTGGCTTTCTGGCCCTGCCTGGGTTACTCTAGGAGAGTGATTTTACTGGGCCCTCTTCGGTCCACTCACGAGAGGTTCAGGAGACAGGACAGCAGAAAAACAAGCATAGGCAACACTCACAGTCTCTCGCATTTGGGAACCACTCGGGCAGGCACCACATTATTTAGAAGTACACATTGAATTATAAAATATAATATCCGATTTGAATTACTTCAGTAAATAAACATATTTGCCTATTAATCATTGTTTAGTTTTGAAAAATCTATGGCTTTGGATGATATGGCTGATTAACACTAACCTTTCTGTCAAATATTTTCTTGGCTATATAATTGGTGGGTAGGGATGATATAGTTAGACTTTGATTTTTTTTCATATTTCAGCTCAGTTTTTTTCTGCTTAACAGAAATTACTCAATCTCTCTTTTCACATTTTATTATAAGTACATAAGAGAAAACAAGACATTTTCAACAGTTTGGAAATTTCTCTAGCTAGATGCCTAATATCGCATGTATATTTTATCTTTCACAAAATATCAGAACACAAACATAACTTAGGCAATGTCTTTACCACTTTATAAGTTGCCCACAATTTCAATAATATGTTCCTCAAATCTGTGTGAAAATCAAAATGAAACTTATTAAAATGATCCTTCCCACTCAGTTCTACCAACATTATCCTCATAATTACTTAGGTGTTAACTAAAAAGCTAAAACTTTCTAGGTTTCTTTTGTTGCAAACTCTTTAGAATTATCCATAATTTGGGCTGGAGCAAAAACATAATGGGTAAGGTGTCTTGCACATGGCCAAACTAGCATTCTATCTTTTTTTTTTTTTTTTTTTGGTTATTGGGCCACACCCGGTGATGCTCAGGGGTTACTTCTGGCTATTCGCTCAGAAGTCGCTCCTGGTAGGCACGGGGAACCATATGGGGAATCGGGGGATCGAACCGCGGTCTGTCCTAGGTTAGCGCAGACACCTTAGCTCCAGCGCCACCGCCCGGCCCCCCCAAACTAGCATTCTAAATGATACCCAAGCCCATCATAAATAATTCCTGATTACAGAGCCAGGAATAACCCCTAAGCACTGCTGATATAGCACCAGCACAAAAACAAACAAACAAAAAAAGAAATAAGACTCATTCAGAAGAATGCAATCTTTTTCTACCCTGCACCTTAAAACTATTCTAGCCTTTATCTCCTTCTGAATTGTCAAGTGAAATTGTTAATATACCTGACCTTACTAGTTACTTAATGATATAATCAATAGGACAGTGGGGTTATTTTCTGATAGTGCATACAAAATAATGCTTTCATACCCAAAGAATATTCCAGAGCCAAGCAACTCTGAAATTTATATCTTTTTTTTTTTTTTTTGGTTTTTGGGTCTCACCCGGCAGTGCTCAGGAACCCCTGGCTCCATGCTCAGAAATTGCTCCTGGCAGGCACGGGGGACCATATGGGGCACCGGGATCCGAACCGATGACCTTTTGCATGAAAGGCAAATGCCTTACCTCCATGCTATCTCCCGGGCCCCCTGAAATTTATATCTTTATACTTTAAATCATGACGCTATTTACTCTACAACCTTAATTCATAGAAAGTGTCAGAGGATTAGTCATAAAAGCAGCTTGGAACAAAAATAGACAGGACTTTTTTCCCTAATTCTCTTTCGGTACATTCCCTCTTGGATTTCAGTCATCATGTTGTGGGGAAGCTAAAACCTAAATTGAAGAGATCAATGGGCCAGAGTTCCTGATAACAGCTTCTGTCTCAGCCCATAGCTTACATTAATCACCCCATTTTGGAGTTAATAAGCCTTCTGATATCTGTGTTCCCAGAGAGCCTTGGAGCTGCTTTCTTGAGTCTAAGTGTACAAAGATGAGCTACCACGGATGAACCTAAATGAAATATCTTGGATGCTTCTAGAATGTTGTGAAAATATCCTTTGTTTGGAAGCAAAGCCTCATTGGGGAAAGAATGCTAAGGTAAGGTGTGTTCTGTAAAAGGAGTAAAATTCCCTTATTTGCACACATTAGAGCCCTCAGCTAAGATCTCTGCTCAGCAAGAGCAGAGCAAGATCACAGCATGTTCCATTCATAGTCTTGATGAGCATCCTGGGAACAGTGCAACCTGTCCACCATGTTTAGAGGAGCTGTGTGTTGTATACCACAAATTAATGAAATTTTATGGTATTTTTCTTTATTTTTTAAAAAATGTTTTAGCTTATTAGGTCACACTCAGGAGTGTTCAGGGGTTATTCCTGGCTCTACACTTATGGTTTATGCCTGGCAAGGTTAATGGATTGGGAGGACTAACATTGTTGAAATGGCAATACTACCCAAAGCATTATATAGATTCAATGCAGTCCCTATAAAGATACTCACATAATTTTTTCAAATAAATTAAACATTCCTGAAATTCATATGGAACTGTAACCACTCGATTATACACACACACACACACACACACACACACACACACACAAAACCTCAGAAAAAAAGAAGATAGGAAGTATCACTTTCCCTAACTTCAAACTGTACAACAAAGCATTAAAACAGTATTGTACTAAAGTAAAGACAGGTCCTCATATCCTTAGAATAAAAAATGAAAATTCAGAGACAGATCATAGGCACATAGTTTATTTTTTTTTTTTTTTTTGGTTTTTGGGTCACACCCGGCAGTGCTCAGGGGTTACTCCTGGCTCCATGCTCAGAAATTGCTCCTGGCAGGCACGGGGGACCATATGGGGCACCGGGATTCGAACCGATGACCTTTTGCATGAAAGGCAAACGCCTTACCTCCATGCTATCTCCCGGGCCCCATATTAATTTTTTTTATAAAGGAGCAAAATATGAGCAAAAATGTGGAGAAACAAAAAGCCTTTTCAACAAGTGGTATTTGGGAAAATTGAACAGCTACCTACACAAAAAATGAAGTAGGACCTCTTTCTAACACCAGGCACACAAAAAAAAATTGATTAAAGACCCAGACATCCAGTAGGAATCATAGAGGAAAATATTGGCATTAGAATTTATAACATTGATGCTAAAGATATCTTTTTTCTTTCGTTTTCTTTTTCTTTCTTCCTTTCCTTTACTTCTTTCCTTCCTTCTCTTTCTTTTTTCTTTTCTTTCTTTTTTTCTTTCTTCCTTCCTTCCTCTCTCTTTTTCTTTTTTCTTTCTTTTTTTGGGGGGTCACATCAGGTGGCACTCAAAGGTTACTCCTGGCTTTGCGTTCAGAAATCACTCCTGGCAAGTTTAGGGGACCATATTAAATACTGGGGATAGAACCTAAGTCAATCCTATGCAAGGCAAATGCCCTACCAGCTATGCATTAGCTCTGGCTCCCTAAAGGCATCTTAAGGATGAAGTGTCACTTGACAAAGTACGCAAAATCAAAGATAAACACGTAAGACTGCATTAAATAAAGAAAATTCTGGGGTCAAAAAGATGACACAGTGGTAATATTCAGGACAGACGGTGGTTTAATTCCAAAATCTGAAAAAAATTATGTATCCCAAAAGATGTCTATAATATAAGGAAATTCCACTGGCTGGGAAAAACTTTCTGCCCAGCATTTACCTGCTAAAGTATTAATATCTAAAAAATATTAATTGCTGATAGAATTCTACAAGAAAAAGAGATCTAGTTCATTAAAAATGGAGAAATAGAAGAATGGGAACTTCTCAGGAAAAAAATACAAGTAGACAAAAGATATATGAAAACATGCTCTATCACTAATTATCAGGGAAATGCAAATCAAAACCAATGAAATACAACTTCACACCAGAAAGACTGGCATTCATCACAAAGAATAATTACAATCAGTATGAGCAAGGATGTGGAGGAGGGGTGTAAAGGGACCCTCATTCGTTGTAGGAAGGAATGTTGACTGAACAAGCCTTTTGAGACATCAATATCAATTTCTCATAAAGCTAACACTTTCACTTTCATATGACACAATATTCCACTCCTCAGATTATACCACAAGGGTTCCAAAGAACAATCTATAAAAGACATCTGCACTTCTATTTCATTGCAGTTCTATTCACAGTAGCCAGTATCTGGAAACAATCCATGTGTCTAAGAACAGATGACTGGATAAAGAAACAATAGTGCACAATGGAACATATCTCAGCAGTAAGAAACGATAAAGGCATTTACTTTGCTGCTATGTAGATGGGTATATAATGTATCGATTGAATGAAGTTAGTCAGAAGGAGAGGAACAGACACAGAAATCTCTCTCTCACATATAGGATACAAAGAAGATTTTTAAGGGAATAATAAAGTCAAAAAGGCAAAAGAAAAAAAAAGAAAGAGCAAGAGAACTGTTCTTTTTCAGTAGGAAGCTTGTCACTGAATTGGAGATAGGGGAATATTTAGCGAGGAGATAATGGTGGAGGAGGAAAATGATTGTTCTAGAGACAAGCTGGGGGACAGGCAAAAAGCTGAAGAGGTGAAGGGAAGTGGATACTATTGAAACAAAAAATATTCGAACATTAAACCTGAAGCTTAATGATGGATAATTTTGTAATTATGTAACTCATGATTAAAAATAAAAATATCAACCAATAAATAAATTCTATCAATATTTTTGAATTATGAATTTCAAGTTCTATATTCTAGGGAATTATTGAATACTCAGACAAATTATATACAAAATAAGATTAATATAGACCTTTCTGGATTCATTTATTATCTGTTTGGGTTTCTCTATCAAGGAAGGGAAGAAGGTCACACCTGTTTATGCTCATGACTAACTGGCTTTTCACATAAGAATCACTTCTGACAGGCTCAGGGGACCATCTGGAGTGTAGGAAACTGAATTGAACCCAGATCAGTTGAATACAAGGCAAGTGTCCGATTGTCATTCTGGCCCTCATGTAGTCTCTGAGTACCTCTTCTTAGTCATCCTCAAACTTCTTCAAAATGCCATATTGTATATTTTTCATTTATTCATACAGATTCTCACTAAACTAGCTAGAGCATTGTTAATTTCAGACACACTGCTGCTAGAAATGAGAACTCTGAGGTATTTCTTACAGCTTACAGATGTCATTGATTTAAAAGATAACCATCACGGGGCCAGGTGGTGGCGCTGGAGGTAAGGTGCCTGTGCTAACCTAAGACGGACCATGGTTTGATCCCCCGGTTCCTCATATGGTCCCCCGTGCCTGCCAGGAGCGACTTCTGAGCGAATAGCCAGGAGTAACCCCTGAGCGTCACCGGGTGTGGCCCAAAAACCAAAAAAAAAATAAAATAAAATAAAAAAAAAGATAACCATCACTGTACTTGTTACTATTATTTTACAAGGATAATTCTAAGGAATTCAATAATGCAAAGGTATTAACTATGCATAGAAAAAAATTTGGAAAAAACTATCAGGAAATCATTTCACTCCCTTGATTGCTGAGGACATGCAGGTTCTCTGGATATATGAAAGGTTTTCCCTAAGAATGAGACTAGAATTCCTGACAAAATATTTTAACCATCAATTTTTATGATCAGTTCCTTATAACACAATCCTATTGCTGCTTTTATGTTAAATAATGACTTGTTCTACCTAGAGAATATTTTGCATCTATTTATCTATGAACCATGTAAGTTATGATGAAAAGTCCATGTAAGTTTCCACATACCCTGTCATCTTTTAGACTCATAGACCATTATAATTTTGTGCAGCACAATTTTATTGGAAACTATGGTATTTAGACACACAGACCTTAGTGTACATTTGTGTATGTGTGCCCATGTAAGTACACTCATATATTCATATATATACACATAATTTTAAAACAAAATATGTATAATACTTAGTTTCCTTGTCCTCATTATTAACTTTTTCAATGGTTATTAGGCTAAATTGATTTTTCCCTATATTTCAACTTGAAGCTTTTTACAGAGATGATGTTTTCCCAATATCCAAACTTAAGAAATGCTGAATTCCGTAGTTTCATTGTCACTTCCTACTTTTTCCTGTGCATTTAAAAAATGTAAAATACCTAAAACCTATTGTGGGAAGCTGGAATCATTACTTTTTAGAATGATAGCACAACATAAATGAAATTCAACACTCTCAGCTGAAAATATTACAATATATCCCCAGATGACTGTTTTCAGTTAATGCCATGAGATGGTATTATGAAGCAGTGTGAAACAAACCACATTTGGAAATGTTTATCTTTCTACCTATGTATAGAGGTTACATCTACTTTGAATATAAACAAGATAGCAGAAATAATCTTCTAGTGAGTTGAATTTTTCAGACCTGGGAAAGAAGGTCCAATTTAAGCATGAATCGTATTCACATATAAATGTGTATATATTAATTGTGATTTATAGAATTAAAAGTTGTGTAAAGCTCTTATTTTTAGAATTAGTCTTATAAATTTAAGTTAGCTTCAAGAGTTTCAATGCTTTATTAACTTGTTTTTTATTCATATGTAGATAGAATCCACATTAGATATCATGGTAACAGTAGTTCATATCTAAAATGACAAATTAGAATCCTGGAATTTTCAACAACTACTTTTGGTGATCTTTAAGACTCCACATACGGTAAAAGTCAAACAAATCTTGGATATTCACTATGTTCTACCTAAACCATCTTAATTTTCTAAATGTCCATTATAGAAACTACTCTGAAGACCATGAAGGTAAATTGTGTTAACTAAAGGAGGCTCAGGATAGGTTTTTGATGGAACTTTGGAGACCTGAGACAAATCAATGACTTAGGTGAGGGGAAGTATAAAAAAGTTGTTCTTTGGCTGGCAGAAACAAAAATTCTAAACAAAAGTTCCTATCAAAAGCCTTGAATGCTTAAAACAATTCCCTTGAGCTTTAACAGTTCCACTTCATAGAAGTAGAAGACTTCTTTTTTCACCAATATATTTGGTTATATTATTTTAGACACAATGTTTCTAAACTGTTAATGTAAGTTTTTTACGCATAAAATTTCCAGCAACACTCTCCACCAGAGTGTCTACTTTCTTCCATCATTATCTCAGTGTCTTCCCTCTTCATCTTTTCCCAAGACCCACCTCCCTCTACCCACCCCCCAACACACACACAATAAACTTCTGACTGAAGACAAGGTTTCAAATCACTAGACAGCAGTCACACAGAGGTGAGCTCAAGTTTACAAGCTATCTTCAACCATAGGGCAAATCGCAAATGCTTAGCAGTCTAATAGCGACTGCTTTTGTCAGCTTATTTTCAATACTAGTATCAACTATTTCTCCAGCCTCCTGGGTCTTGGCATGCTCATGTTTTTATACTTTCAATAAGAATATTGAATCTTCCCTAGCAATCATTGCTTGCTTTCGTGCATATTCAATTGAATAGGCCCCCTGTGCGATGGGCCCATCCTTTTGAATCCAAACACGGATTTCTCTTCACTGCAGCTACCGATGATTTATGCCCTGAAGAATGACTGAGAATAGGAGTGACACAATGGAGTCACTTAGCATCCTGTCATTTCTCCACAAAGAAAGGATGAAATCTGGTTTCTAATTTACTTTTGCTTTGTTTGTGAGAAAAGGTATTGTCCACCCATTTTTATCTCCAGAAACATTAAACATAGAAGGTGCATAGATTTTCAAAGTCAGAAATAATTAAAAGGAAAAAAAAATCTCTCTTCTAAAATATCAGTAATGGTGTAACACAAATGAAGTAAATTCACAAAATTCTATTCTATTCACAGAAATCTTTTCTCAAAATCCTAGAGGTTAGAAATCCAAAATCAAAGCCAGTTTCCACAGAGGTCAGACTCTTTCTAGAGTGTGGAAAAAAAAAAAACTGTCCCAGAAATTGTCCCAGCATTATGGGAATTATTTTGTTTGAAATTTTTTGTTTTGTTTTTGGGCCACACCCTGTTGCTCTCAGGAGTTACTCTTAGCTCTGCACTCAGAAATCTCTCTTGAAAAAAAAAAAGAAAAAAAAAGAATTGGTTGGGGCCTAGAGATAGCATGGAGGTAAGGCGTTTGCCTTTCATGCAAAAGGTCATCGGTTTGAATCCCGGTGCCCCATATGGTCCTCTGTGCCTGCCAGGAACAATTTCTGAGCATGGAGCCAGGAGTAACCACTGAGCACTGCCGGGTGTGACCCAAAAAAAAAAACAAAAACAAAAACAAAAACAAAAAGAAATCACTCCTGGCAGGCTTGGGGTTCCTATATGGGACGCCAGGGATCAAACTCGGGTCTATCCCAGATTGGCTGCTTACAAGGTAAACGCTCTACAGCTGTGATTTTTAACATCCTTGGATTGCAGACATGTCACTCAAATCTTTGATTTCATCATCACTTCAACTCTTTATATATCTCTTTTCATAAGAAAACCAGTTATATTGGCTTAGTGTCTACCCTAAATAAAAAACAAACATACACATATACCTTGATTTCTTGTGGAAAGATATTTCCAGATAAATGTATATCCTAGGTACTCAGAGAGGGTTTTATTCTACTTCTTTGAAAGGTAAACCATTCACTAAAACTAGATCCAAATTCACAATTTAGACAACTCTTCATCTGCTAAATGGACTAAATTTCAATGCCGTTTCTCTTATTTATGCCTCTTTTAGAGTTTAAGGACCATTTTCCTATGTTCCAAAAATAAATATAGACCCTAAAATATCAGTACAGAATAGCACATCAAAGCTGTTTCAGAAAATGTCAAAATCTAAATGGCCAGTTAATAAAAACATGTGATTATCACCCTATGAGATTCCCATGGATTAGTATAATCAAAAGCATCACAACTTGGTTTTGGGAGTTAGAGCATTCTGAGTCTAAGAAACAACACTGCTGTCACTTAAGAGATAACCAATGCAAGTATTTCTACAGCTTGGAGGATATACTTGTTCTGTTCCAAACATATGAATCAATGGTATGTAATTCAGCTATAAAAAATTAAACCTTGCTTTTTGCTACAATAGAAATGCAAAGTTTCCTGATAAGTGAAAGAAGTTAGATGGAAAAAGAACAGTTGCTACAATTTCTCTCTCACTAGGTACATAAAGAAACAAAGAGAGGAGAACTAGACAGGTAGTACAGGTGTGAAGCATATGAAGCATATGCATTAGATGCAGCTCATCCAGGTTTAACACATGTACTCCACCTCCCCACACCCAGGCATAGCTGAATTTAGCCCTGGATACCCTTGAGCACAGTCAGATGTCCTGGATAATCCTTGGCACCACATAGCCCAAACACTGTCTTATTGGCCCAGTTGACCCAGAATTGCCACTGAGCAAAGTCTCCTGAGCACTGCTAAGGAGTTCTCTTATTCAGCACAGAAGAAATAAGGAAACAGAAATAACGTCCAATGAAAATAAGTCCTTAGAATCTGATGATACAATTGAGATTACCATGGGGAGGGTGGTATGGGTTGAAATAGCCCAATGGTCTGTTGTGGTAAATTGTCTATGGTGACAATGCAAGCTTAAAACAGATAGAGCATTTACTTTTCTATGAAATTTATTCTAAGTGATGCATATTCACTTCCTTATACATCATTTAACATAAAATTTAAAACTAAACGAATTTGTCTTTTAGTAGTGATAATGCGATATTTTATGCAAGTTTTCTGTAAACTAAATGGGTAATTAGTGTTTGGTACA
>PVKC010011990.1:0-24192 GCA_004027635.1 Crocidura indochinensis | reverse complement strand
CCTCCTTCCTTCCTTCCTTCCTTCCTTCCTTCCTTCCTTCCTTCCTTCCTTCCTTCCTTCCTTCCTTCCTTCCTTCCTTCCTTTCTGTCACATCCAGCAGCGCTCAGGGGTTATTCCTGGCTCTATGCTCAGAAATCGCTCCTGGCAGGCTCAGGGGACCATATGGAATGGAATGCCAGGATTTGAACTACTGACCTTCTGCATGAAAGGCAAACACCTTACCTCCATGTTATCTCTCCGGCCCCTCTATCATCTGTTTCTACCATTACAACAACAGCATCTGCTTTACATCTACCCCACGGATCTTTCCTATCATCTACATGTATAGATTTATTTAATCCTAACAATACTATTTGGAGTATCTGTTTTTATTTATTTATTTATTTATTTTTGGTTTTTGGGTCACACCCAACAGTGCTCAGAGGTTACTCCTGGCTTTATGCTCAGAAATCGCTCCTGGATAGGGGACCATATGGGATGCCGGGATTCAAACCACGGACCTTCTGCATGCAAGGTAAATGCCTTACCTTCATCCTATCTCTCTGGCCCCTGGAGTATCTGTTTTTTAACAGATGAGAAAACATACTTGGTGAGATAAACTAACCCATCTAAAGTCATATTTATTTGATATTTAGTGTAAATATCATATTGGATTTGAACTCAGGTAATTTAAGTCCAGGTCCTTAGTGCCTAATTACATTCAACTTTTCAATATAGATCAGGTTTAGAATCAAGAATATTTAGAGCAGGAAAAAATTTTTCAGGGCCAGTCAGAGCGATAGCATAGCAGTAGGGCATTTGCCTTGCACACAGCCTATCCAAGACAGACTTGGTTCGATTCCCAGTCTCCCATATGGTCCCCCTAGTCAGGAACAATTTCTGAGAACATAGCCAGGAGTAACAGCTGAACATCACCAGGTGTGGCCCAAAAATCAAAACCCAAACCCAAACCAAACCAAACCAAAACAAAAAACATTCTTCATTTAATTCCAAACTCTCAGGATTTCTATTATTTATAGGACAAGTCTCTTTACAACATTCTGTTCCAATTTTGAATCCATTTGAATTTATGTATTCTGAACAAAATCAAATCTGCTTTATTTATACAAATCTGGAAAAGTGATTGAGTGTAGGTAAGTCTTACTTTTAGTAAACCTAACACTTATAAACTTACTAAAATAAATTTCATTCCTTTCTTTTTTTTGTTTTTTGTTTTTGTTTTTGTTTCTGTTTTTGTTTTTTAGGCCACACCCGGCGGTACTCAGGGGTTACTCCTGGCTGTCTGCTCAGAAATAGCTCCTGGCAGGCACGGGGGACCATATGGGACACCGGGAATTGAACCAACCACCTTTGGTCCTGGATTGGCTGCTTGCAAGGCAAACGCCGCTATGCTATCTCTCCGGGCCCTTCATTCCTTTCTTATTGAGTCTCATTATCTCATATTTCAACATATAAAACTAAATGAAAAGGAATTAAACACAAAAACATCTCTTATAAAAACTAAATAAAACTGCACTTAATATAAATGCTCAGGTAAAAGAATTGAAAAAGATAAGCATTTTGAAAATTACTCCAGACTGCTAAAAATAGTGGGGAGCTACCTAAATTTGCAAATGCATACTAAAAAGAAGAACAAAAAGAACTATGGACAATCCAGGCCTTAATTAGAACTTAATTAGAAGATAGTCTTTGGTTTTTGAGTTACATGTAAGTAGGAAAATAAACACAAAACCTAGGCAAAACAATTTCTCATGATTCTGAGGCAAGCCTTGGTGGAGTATGAAGCTATTTAGAAAAAAGGTTTAAGGGAAGAGTTGGATATTGCCCTAAATTCACTGTTAGTAGGTTAAATCTAAATGCAAACATACTGAAAGAGGATTGTGTTGTGTGAGTGATCTGATTATAGGAAAGGGTCATAAAGTATGTATAAGTCCCCTCCATTAGTTCTGGATAAAAATATAGATAAAAAATAAAGTAGGAAGGAGATAGGGTAGAATGGAGACACACACATTCAAACATACAAATACACAGAGAGGCAGAGAGGAGACAAAGACAGAGAGACGATGTCAAAGGAGAAATGAAAGAGGTGAGAAATAGATATATTGAGAAAAATAGGAGACTGTTCTATGAAAAATGAAAAAAGATGCAAAAGAAAAATTTAGGTTTCTACCAAACGAAAGTGAAACAAACATACAAAAAAAAGCCACTCACTTAACAATGAATATTTTATAATAGTGACTTTTTCTGAAGCCCTCTTTTTTTTTTGAAGTCACAAAATGAGGGATTGTAATCACCGTCAGTGGGCAGGGTGTTTTCCCGGTATATGATCGACTAGTTTCGATCCCTAGCATCCCATATAGTTCTCTGTGCACTGTCAGGAATAATTCCTGAGTACAGAGTTTTGTGGGAGTAACCACAAAGTGCCACCCAGTGCTGTCAAAAAAGCAAAAATAGATAAAGCCACAAAAAGAACACAAAACATAATGTAAACACACAAAGTTACTATAAAAAGGAAAGAGGGCAAAAGCATATCAGATGACAAAAAAAATCACCAACAGGGTTACATAAAAAGTAAAAAATAATATGTAATGGCATATTAAACTGCATTAACTATTAACAAATAAACATTTGGAGATATGAAAAACCATGTTGGGCATCAGAAGATGAAAAATATAAGAAAAGAAAGGAACAAGAAGTAGAAAATGTTAAGATAATTAATTGCATGTAGGAAAGAATTGAGGAAAAAAACAAAAATGATCTCAGGAATGATGACTAAATTATGAGAGGCTCAAGGGAAGTTAAATAATAATTTAGTGACAAATTAAAACAGGCAATTAACTGTGGGAATTGAAATGAGGTAAAAAAAGGAGTGAAAATGATTATAGGGGAAGATGCTGATAAAGAAGTGCAAAGAAGATTCAGTAAAGTAAGTGGAACTAATGTAGAAGGAAAATGTCCTCTAGAATGTTCGAAATTATAATAAAAATTGTTTCAGAAATTAAAGCAAATTTATATATTTTAAGATCCACAGATACCTAGAAAAAGCATGTTGAACTGGCAACCATTGGAACATAATGACAAAATGTTAAACTTCAAAGATAAAGGGAAAAAAAATCATCAAGGTCACTGGAAACATCACCAATAATCTACAAGAACCCCCAAAAAACTAATAATAGAATTCTCAAGACTAGCATACCACCAAAGTATAACAATGAAGGAATCTTTTAAAGAAAGTCAAGAAAAGTTATTGTGAATAATTTTACATTCCACCATTTGTCCTCTGTAGAAGTTTCAGAAACAAGTGTTAAGTGGGCGAGGAACTTGGAAAAATATTGTGAAGAGAAAGAATAAAGAAATCTGCCAGAGACTGATCTTGAGTTAACTGAAAGATCACTGGTAAAGTTTCAGCACCACTGGTTAGCTCTTAATGATATATATCATCATATGTTTATACTTAAATGTATTGATGATTAAAGAGTAAACTAGAAATAGGAAGAAGAAGGCCCGGAGAGATAGCACAGCAGCGTTTGCCTTGCAGGCAGCTGATCCAGGACCAAAGGTGGTTGGTTCAAATCCTGGTGTCCCATATGGTCCCCCATGCCTGCCAGGAGCTATTTCTGAGCAGACAGCCAGGAGTAACCCCTGAGCACCACCGGGTGTGGCCCAAAAACAAAAACAAAAACAAAAAAAATAGGAAGAAGAGTAATAATACATAAATATCTTATTCAAAAGTGTAAAACTCATTTTATATCCTAAGGAAGCAGAAAATGCTTCTGCAAACAGGAAGAGAGTACACAAATATAGAATTAGTTGTTGTATAGTCATTAGATAAAATCTAAAGGAAACTATTAAAATGAAGAAACTGGATATGTAAAAGTTAAAACAAGGGATTAATGGCACTAAAATGCTATCCATACAAAATGTTTTTGTCCTATGTATATTTTTGTCTACTACCCAGTTTAAGAGGTTTTTCTTAAAACTTTTTTATAATATTAGCATAAGTGTGTTTATTTTCTTTGCATTTTGTTTTCATATGCAAAGTTATTGGCTGTGTTATTTATATAGTAATATCCATAACCATTATATCTATACTGAAAATTGTGATTTCAGGAGTTTTAAATGTCTTTTAGTAACATTTAATATTTGTAACCTTTTCTTATCTTAAATTGTACTTCTTTTATAATAAAACAAGATATAAACTTTCCTAAATACCAAAGGAAATGAAAAAAAGCCAAAAACCAAAACTAAGACACCACCCTCATACTATGAAATAAATAGTATGTCTTATATCTATAGTATTAATCACATAAAACATGGAAGATTAAGACCAGGTAAGTGTTATTAATATATGTGAATGATCAAAATTGACTTATAAGAAAAAACTTTTCACACTGGCTTACAAGAAAGACCCAACTCTATACTTCATGTAAGAGACACACTTATTTAAGTGATTCCAAAGGGCTGAAATAAATGAATAGTTAAAGATATAGCAGACAAATAGAAAAAGGATAAAAGTATAGGACTTGTAAATCTAATATCTAGTACACTACAAATTAAGGAAAGAAAATAGGGATAAGACATCTCAAACGCTAAAGTCACAAATTGTTAAAAAGAACATAGTAGTTATGAATATTTATGTACTAAATAATAACAACTATCTTTATGTAGCAAAAATTGCAGGAAGGTCAAGGAAAACTAGATAGAAGTACACAATGATAGACAACTTAAAAACCTATTCCTCTGAACAAAATAGATCAAGTAGACAAAATAATGTGTAATCTCATAGAAAACTTAAACATTCAATCAATAAGACACATTTATGGTTATAGATAGAACTTTACACCGTAGTTGTATTTCTTTTCACCTGCACATGGGATATTCATGACAATTGATAAAATATTAGGCCATAAAAGAAGGCATCACTAAATGCTACACATGGAAATAATATATAAAGAACAATAAAATTAGCAACAAATTACAAAATAAAATGAAAATAGGCCTTCCAGTTAAAAATAAATTAAGGCATGTTTTTATTCAAGTATTTCCAGGAGAAAGAGAAAATTAATACCACAATAAGTAGATCTTATCCACGCTAAAACAATATTTTTATTTATGATACAGACTTAAGCAGTATATATGTATATTACTTCAAATGTATAACTTCAAATATACTGACAACATTCAATAAAACAAAAGAGTGAAAGTAATTATTAAGTGAGTGACTTAAAAAACAAAAACCAAAAGAACAGAAATGTAAACTAAGAGACATTCTAAAGATGGTAATAAGAAAGGTCAGAGTTATTAACAATTCCCCATATGGTCCCCCGTGCCTGCCAGGAGCGACTTCTGAGCGAATAGCCAGGAGTAACCCCTGAGCGTCACCGGGTGTGGCCCAAAAACAACAACAACAACAACAACAACAAAACAATGACACTGAAAACAACAGACGTAATGATTCCATCTCTGGGGGCAGGGTTGAACAGATCATACAAAACCTGTAGTTAATCTAATCAAGAGAACAAGGAGAAAATCCATGTTGACTCTATTGATGGCTAGGGAGAGTGGCTAACATACTTACGCACACAGAAAGGGGTCTTGCCCGACCAGTGGTGGTCCTGCTGGCAGATTCTCACAGACATGCCGATGAGGCGGAAGCCTGCATTGCACTGATAGACCACGCTGCCCCGGTAGTTGAAGTTCTCCCCATTGATGTGCCCATTGACTATGGGCTCAGGAGTGCCACAGTGTCCAGCTGTAGGAACAAATGTAGGAGAGATGGTTGGGCAAAGCACTCAGGGCTGGTGTTTACCACCTCCCCAGATGAGTAACCATCAAGGCATGACTTCAGGAATCCGACAAAGGACAGAAATTACGATCTTAGGCCTTAAGTTTACATTCATCTCTGAGCTTTCATTTTTGTGTTACAGGGTGAGAAACTATTACCATTATCTCCCTACCTTTGGAATAATCCCTCGTTTTCTCATCAAGCAGAGTTAAGCTAATATCTACTGCAGTGAGGGATCAATGGGCCCCAGGGAGGGCTTTGAAAATCACCATGTGGAAACAGTTCTCCCAATTCATGATTCCTTCTTTTTAAATATCAACAACAACAACCATGGAAACTAAACTTCCACTTTTATTAAAGGGAGTATTGAGGTTAGAGTATGGGGGTTAGATAGTACAGTAGGTAGGGTGCCTTACATGTGGCTGACCCAGGTTCAATCCCCAGGACACATATGGTCCTCCAAGCACACCAGGAGTGATTTCTGGGTGCAGAGCCAAGAATAAGCCCTGAACACTGCTCAAAGAACAAAACCAAAACTCAAAAAAAGGGGTAGGAGTTTGAGTTGAGTGTTTGAGCATTTCCATCCTTGACTCAATGTGAAATAACTCACAAGTGCTTTTCTAACAGTTACTGAGAGAAGGCAGTACTGTTCACTAGGGAACAAACTAGTCAATCTCTGCTAGGTCTATGTCACAAACACCTGCTTTGTATTTGAGGGGTTCATGCAAGTAATGACAGAAGACAGAGCCTGAGAGGTTTGGGCAGAAACTGGATTAGTCGATGGTAAAAATAAAAATGATGGCTTTGCTCTGTGCAGGTAGGTTGTTTTAGATCTTTATTTTATCTCATGCAATGTTATATGTAATTTATGGATATCCGTGATACATAAGTACATAAATGTACATGATGTACTTATATATTATAATATGCAAGTACTATAAGATACATGCATCTAAAATCTTCTAATATTAGAGGTCTTTTTAGTGTTTTTGGAAATGTGAGTTTATGTCCTAGAGGTAGTAATAAGAACTTTGTTTATCATAAAGTATCAGTGAAAAAGGATGATTCTTTTTTTTGGGGGGGGGAGTGTGCACCAAATCCAGCTTTCCTTAGGGCTTACTCCTGGCTCTGTGCTCAGGCATCACTCCAGAAGGAGCTCAGAGGACCACATGTGATGCCAGGATTAGAACCTGGGTTAGCCGTGTGCAAGACAAGTGTCTTAACCTCCATTTCTCTAGGCAAAAAAGCTAATACTCACACACACACACACACACACACACACACACACACACACACATATATATTTTTTAAACTAGGTGAGAATCTCTGGATTTCTCTCAGAAGATCGGAAGTTCTTCTGAGACTTTCAGGTAACTTGAGAGAAGTTAGATTTAGGCATCAGTGATGGGGAGTGTCAATAAGCTCGTGATTGGATAGAGCATTTAATGATCATAGGAAAAACGATGCTATTCAAAGTTAGGATCCAACTTTGGAAAGGATTAAACTGCCCTGAGTGGGAAAGAAATGTCACAGTGAGCCTGGCAAGGTTCCTTACCAAGGCAGCGAACTTCAGAGCCACTCCAGAGCCCATTGGCCATGCACTCCCGCACTCGGGAGCCCACCAGCGTATACCCAGAGTTGCAGGAGAAGATGGCCGTTGCCCCGTAGACAGACAGAGTTCCGATGCGATGTGCGCTGGGTGGGACGGGGAGCTCACCACAGGAGATGACTGAAAAGACCAAGAGGGGAGCTTGGTAAACTAGTCCCAAGAGGAGGGGCTCCTGCTGATACTGAATAGCAAGAATAAAGATCCAAACAAGAGTGATTTAACCTTACTCTACCGGCACACATGGGTTGTGACAGTGACTGGTATACCAGGTATTACCTGGAAAAGATTCCTAATGGGAAATAATTCCAAAAATATTCAAGGGATCTTGAAATGTTTTCTTTACTGTTCTTATCATACTGTCCCATCCATAAGGCACACAACCTTTGGTCTTTATAGTTCTATCGATAATGGTACAAATGCTGAACAAGTGAACACTCACCTGAACCAATATAGCTTTAAAAAGGTAATAAGGGAGGAGGGACACTTGGGATATTGGTGATGGGAATGTTGCACTGGTGAAGGGTTTATATATGACTGTATATATGACTGACTCTATAGAAAAAGGAGGTATAGTAAATGCACCCCATATACACCTCAGCCCAGGCCCTTTGCCTGGTCTATATTGTGAATGGGGGACATGGAGAAAAAAAATAAAAATAAAAAGATAATAAGGTACTATATGTACTTTTTTTTTTAAAGGAATAGTTATCTCTCCAGCTCATGATTTCAGGTGAGAGTTCAAAAAAAGTACACTGCCACCCTGGAGTGCCACCTCTACTCCCACATATAAGACACATCTCTTTTCTGTCTCACCTTCACTTCACATGTATAAGACTAAGCTGAACTTGCCCACCCTCCCCTCTGGGCTTACTTTCGCAGGTGGGCATAGAGTCCCCAAGGCTCCATTTGCCGTTGGCCTGACAGCGAATGACTCTTTGGCCAGTATAGTAGTAGCCTGGGTCACAGATGAGCATCAGCTGGGCTTGGAACTGATACTGTGTCTCAAAGATGAGCCTCCACCGGCCATGCTCCACGCTGATGCTGCTGATGTCTGGACAAGTGACAGCTGGGAAACAAGGAAAGGAAGGAAGGCTAGTAAGCAATTATGAAAGATGCTGGGAGGAGTCCAGAGTTGGAGATGTGCAGAGATCACAGTAATGATTAGTGCAAGATTTTTTAGTCATCAGGCAGGTTTGGTAAAGGGGTAAGTGGGTAGGGTGGTGGCTGTGCCCAACTGTGGTGGCTTGTGGACATCTTTGCTATCCCCAACAAAGGGAGGATTGATTTTTGGATGTGAAACTGCAAGTTCTAATTGGTTAAATATTAATTTTTAAAGAGGAGCTGCAAACAGTTTAATGTAACTTTGTTTTCAATTTCAAAACATTAGAAAACAATTAAATGCTTTATAAAGCACAGCATGGGCCTAAACAAAATAACAAAAATGCATGTCTTTGGATTGGGTATTATTCAATAGGACAGGTTGTGAGTTGTGCCTTTAAGTTCAAAGGCACTTCTGGCTTTTTAGAATTTTGTGATTAAAGAACATTCAGGCAAACTTTCAACAGTCTTTATATCTAAAATAAAGTATATCAGGTCATTTATGAGTTTTTTTAAGGAACCTGGTTGTGCTAAGGGTTACTCCTGGTTCTATGCTCAGGGATCATTCTAGACTGGGCTGAAGGGACTATAAGTAATGCCAGGGATTGAACCTTGGTTGGTCACATGCAAGGCAAGTGTCCTACTTGCTGTATTTTCATGCCAACCTCCATCTCTGAGTGCTGTGATGGTTTCTAGAAATTATTTTGGGTTGCAAAAGTTTTTTAATGTAATTTTGAATAAAAACTCTAGTCCATAGATGGCATCATCTGCCCATCTCTGCTGCCTGAATCCCCAAATGTTCATGTCCATTTTCTTCACACTACTGAACATTTATCTTATTCTCACCAGGAATCTCTGTAGTTATTTGCCCAACCCTGCTTTCCACTTGCCCTCCCTTTCCAACTTCTGACGGACTCACGGACACACTGTGGAGGGATGTTGTGGTTACTCCAGAGTCCTGTCTCCAGACACTCAGCTGTGGCTTCGGCATCAGCTTGAAGGTGGTAGCCTTCATTGCAACTGTACACAGCCTTGGTCCCCACTGTATACTCTTTGCCAAACACCATCCCATTCTTAGGGGCCTCAGGAAGTCCACAGGAAAGAGCTAGTGAAGGTTAAAAAAATCATGAAATCATCTGGTTCAAGATGGTACTGTGTGTAACATCTTTTATCTTCCCTTTCTCTGGTGCTCTAATACAATAATAGTAAAGACTAAGAAAAGGGCAAGTCTCATACCAAAATAAATGCAAGAAAAGAAAATGGGAGGAGGAGCAGTGATTATATAGCATCTTTGAAGAGAGCATATGTAGCTGAGTTACATGGACCTGATAAATTGCAACTCAATATACAGAGAGAATTGATGGGCCTAGTTCTTCTCCTAAATACAGTGTAAAGGCATTTGGGAATCTTCCAAAAGCCGAGAGGGTTTTCTTTCCAACAAAGGAAAGAAAGAGAAACAACCTGGAGATATCCATATTATTAAAGTAGACTAGTAATGAGAATCCTCAAATAAATTTGAGATTTAGGGATTCAGCCTGCTTATCTCTGACAAATGATCAACTTTTTGATCAGGATGGAGATATAGTGGGAGAAAATTACTACTAAGATGACTACTGCTGCTGCTGTTGCTGTTGATGCTACTACTACTACAAGTAATACAACAACTACTACAATATTACCACTACCACCACCACCACTACTACCACTACTACTACAACTATTATTATCACTACCACCACTATCACGATTATTACTACCACCACTTCCACCATCTAATATGCCATTTATTTCTCATATAGCTGGAAAAAATATAAAGTCTGTGATAATTATATATGAAAGATAAAAATGAGATTAGAAATGAAAAATGTCTCCTTTAGGGAACTAAACTAATTCAAGATACAGAAAATATATCACTTTGAAATGTCCAGATATTAATATCTTGAAAAAAATCAAGATGACATGATATTTATAAAATGTGGACAGGTACTTTGAAAACAATAATAACAAAAGAACAAGGAGTTCTTTTAAATTAAACTACGGGTGCCAAAAATAAACATTAACTAGAAAGACTGGGACTAGATATTTCTCAGAATATAGTCCAAAAAGGCTGAGACTGAAATGAGAGAAAAGTCTTGATAACACAGGAAGATTCACATCTAAGATATCCAACATCAACCTGGTCAGAGTTTCAGAAAGAGAGCACAGAGAAAAGTAAAGGGATAGAATGATCACAGATGAATATTTCCTAGAGCTGAAAAAATACAAATATTCAGACTCAAAGAGATACAAGAAATGAAGATGAAGGAGAAGCACTCATGGATACACATCAGCTTGAGAAGACCAAATTCAAAAAGTTCTCACAGGCTGCCAAAGTAAGACCATGTGTCCTTCTCTGAAAGAATGGTAACTGGATTGGCAACAGATTTATCATCCATACTAATGTTGACTGGAAGATAAAGGAACAATGGCTTCAATGATCTCAAAGGATTTGTAAACTAGAATTATACTTAGTCAACCTGCCAAGCATAAGTGAGGGTAAAAATATGGATACTGTCAGATATTTGAAGACTCAGAAATATTAATACCCATGCCCTTTCTGAAGAATTTACTTAAAGCTATATATGCAGTCTAAAAGAATTAGAAACAAGAAGAGGCAGGACATGGTCTATTAAAATGTCTGAACAAATTCAGAGTATAAAATAAGAAATCACAGGTGACTGTTGAGAAGAGAAAGAAGCATGGGAAAATAGCAGGGTTGTTATTTTATAAGGAATCGGGTCAAAATTGTGTCTGTATGAGGATGTCAACTCAGCAGTAATAGTAGCTTGTGTTGCCTATTGATTTATTTATTTGGGGATTACACCAAATAGTACTAACAGCTTACCCTTGGCTCTTTGTTCAGTGATCACTCTTGGAATTGCTTTAGAGACTATAGGTTTGTCAGGGATTGAACCAGGGTAAGCCATGTATAAGAGCCTTAGCCCTTGTCTTATTACTACAATCCCATGTTTTCTCTTTACAAAAAATTAGTAATTCCAAAAATTCCTTTTGATAACTCAGAGATATTATAGAGGGAGGAAGATTGATCTAGCTCTGTCTCTAATAAATGATCAAGATACTCTCAGAGCTAGAGAAGCAGAAGAAAGTCCCTTGAATATTGGGTAACAATGATGCTAGATGCCACAAGAATTTCTAGAACAAACAAGAAATCATAGGACTATAGGCACCCTTCTGATGATGTATGGGAATATGTGCAATCTAGAGGGAGAGATAATGGGGTCATTAAGTTGGAAGAAAAATCTGAAGTGATGATGTAAGATTAAAAGAAGGTCAGGGGCTGGAGAAATAATGGAGGTGGGGTGTTTGTCTTCCATGCAGAAGGATGGTGGTTCCAATCCCGGCATCCCATATGGTCCCCAGAACCTGGCAGGAGTGATTTTTTTGAGCATGGAGCCAGGAGTAATCCTTGAGTGCCACTGTTGTGACCCAAAAACCAAAACCAAAAACAAACAAAAAAAGAAGGTCAGTCAGAAAAAAAGATGTAATGGGGAAATAAGAGATCATTTATCTATCTATCTATCTATCTATCTATCTATCTATCTATCTATCTATCTATCTATCTATCTATCTATCTATCTATCTATCTATCTATCTATCATGTTTTTTGTTCCACAACCAGCACTGTTCAGGGTTTGTTTACTCATGGATCTGCATTCAGGAATAACTACTGGAGGGCTTGGACAACCAGATGGGATATTAGGGATCAAACTTGGGTTGGCCATATGTAAAGGCAAATACCTTACCCACCGTACTGTTTCTTTGGATTCAGAAATAAGAGAGGTTTAAATGTGATGTTCTTTTGCCTAAAAGAATCTAATTTTAAGTTACTTTTGTGTCATAAGGATGACCAAATGATTTCTCTGCTTCCTTGAACTCTTTGGGAAGAAACAGTTAGATACACAGTACCATTTTGTATATAGAGTCAACCTGGAGACAGTGGGGAAGAGAATAGATCTGGGCTATTCCTTACTTGTTCACCATCTCCAGGCCAAAGCAATCTCTCACACCTAAAGTTAAAAGGAATGTATCCTGTGTTCAGGGGAGGAAGTTTAGAATCACCAAATATTTGAAGCTTGTGGCAGAATGAAACCTTTGAGGGAAAGCTCTGTGATGAGAGTTTTTGCTAGGGAAGGGAAAGAGAGAGCAGTAGGAAATATAGAATCCAAGACACCCTTATGGATGGAGAAGTTATGGTTTGAAAGCAACAACAGAGAATGGAAAATGCCAGTCTTTTCCCACCCTTGAGTTATATGGAATATAGGGTATTAATGCCCTTCTTTTGAAAGGGCAGAGCACTTTTGTTTCCTAAGGAAAGTTATGGTCTCCTGGAGGTCAGAAGTGAAGCCAGCCTCTAGGTATTGACCAAGCTACAAGAGTGTGGGCATAAAATCAGGATTCCAGAGTATCCAGCTCCAAAGGAATGTCTGAAGGAAGGGCACCCAGAGAAATGTGGGGTGGGGATGTGGAGGACTGGGCAGGATGGAGATGAGTGGACAGAAGCCTAGAAGGCTTCCTTTTAAGAAATGACAAAGGCTAAAGAGATTAGAGGTATAATAGATTTCACCTTAAGCTCAGAGGAAAGCCTTGTCTATATTGGCATTGTCTGAGACAGGGAGATTGAATTCAAATGCCATGTGCCATTTGTGGACTGTCAGATTTGTGACCTTTGCTTAGGACAGCCAATAGGACATTAATGACACATAGTTTCTGTTACTGGAGAAAGCTTGCGCACAGACTGGAAGGTTGTGAAGGTCAGAGATGACAATTATGTCATTAAAAAAAAGTCATCACACTGGGGACCATGTTAAAAAGACACAAAACATCACTGTGACTTCCTGTATTTATCTACATATGTGGCAAAGTTTTTGCCAAGACCTTTACCTAATGCATCACATCATGTTGAGAATGTGGGACTATAGCTAATTTTCATATGTTGCTTATACGAGTATTAGTGAAGAAGAACTTTCTGGAGGAAAAATAAGTACCAAGAAATTATGGATTTCTCATAGGTGAGGGGGTTCAAAAATCTCATTTCTGGGGATTTATTGAAAATAAATAATCTCATAAAGATGTGATTATAAGGATTGTATTAGCAGTGATTCTTACAGCAGTAAAAATCCAAATGATCAGCAAACCATAGAATGTTTAAATAAATTACAGATTTCCCATGTTCTTCAACCACTAAAAAGGTTGATAAAAATGTATTCAATGATATGCTAAGTATCAAAAATATGAAGTTTTACACACTGATGATGCCAATTTTATAAATACTTCATAAAGGACAAAAGAAAATCCATGACAATGATAGTAGCAGGGATCCCAGTTAATGGGATTTTTTTCCTATTCGTTATCATAAATATGTAAAATAGATTCCTAGTTTGAATGGATATTATTTTGAGAAAGAAATATCTCATAAATTATCAAAGGCAATACATATTTACACATATCACACATCTGAGCACTGGTTGCTGAGTATGGAGTCACCACTCTGCCTCCCTAGATCCTTCCTCCTCCTCTGCTGCCACCTCCTTAAACCTAGTTAGCCTTAATTGCTTGGCATGTTTTTTATTTCTTTTTGAGTCTCTATTTGGTCTTGCTGTTGATTGGAATCTTTTCTTTGCCAATGTCTGCTCCCAATCCATACTTGCTCTAGAAACTTGAACTTCTAGAAGCTTCTTTCTGAAGACTTGTCTAGTTCTCCTGTATTCCCAAACACTATTTATGTCCATGGTACAGGAATTCCTTGTCATTTTTGAACAAATGGGGTGGCATATGATCCATTGCTGTGAATGCACTGAGATTCATATGCACAGGGACTTGAGCTAGCAGATATCTTCAATGTCTATTACTGAAAGAATAAATAAACAATCAATGAATTGTGGTAGTGATAGTTCCTGGATCAAGTCCAAGAGATGAGTAGGAGCCAAGCTATCCATCACCCCCTTTCCACTCACTTCTCACCTTGACAGAGAGGAATGGCCTCACTCCACAGGTGGTAGCCTTGGGGATGCCGGGTACAAATGGCCATGCTGTGTCCCACCAAGCGGTAGCCGGCGTTGCAGCCAAAGTGGATGGAGCCTCCAGGCTGGGTACTGGTCTGACCCAGAAGGAAGCCATGGAGTGGAGCCCTGGGAAGGCTGCAGTAGGGAGCTGAACAAGGAAACAAAAAGCTCAGGGATGCAGACAGACACGGTCCCTGATGCTTACCCCACACACTTCTCTTGTCCTTCTTGCCCATTTCCTCATCTCTGCCATCAGAATGACCATTGTGGCTTATGTCTGAATAGTGGATCTCAAATCTCAGCCAGTTTTAAAGTCAAAGAAGAGACAAGATAGTTACATGCAGCACTGGGCTCCCTCTGGGAGTGGAGGCAGCTCTGGTTGTATAGCTAAGTTCAGGCTCTTAAATTCCATTTTCTCCCAAAGAGATACAGAAAATAGCATCCTATGGGGCTGTTTCCCAAGATGCATACAGAGTGCAGGGACATATCAGTGTGACTGTGCACCTATTCTGGGATTGACCCTTTGGCTCTGTGATTTGGTCAGAACAGCAGTGCTCCTCAGCTCCACTTTCCTCCATGGATACTGGGCTTATAAAGCCATTTCATAGAAGTCTGGACAATGAAAGCAGAGTCACATGTGGAAATCCCCTTTCACACTACCACCAAGCATGCAGGGTTGAATGAATGGCAAACAACAATTTTTCTTTGTGTTCTGTTGGGAGATGGAGGAATCCAAGATATTAACCCATAATTCTGGTCCTAGGAAATAACTCAAAGGGACCTGTGGAGGCTAAAATTTGAATGAGCAAGCCCAAAGTTTGATTTCTGATCCCAGAGCATAAACAGGTTACCCCAGTGGGGATTAGGATCTGTGTCCTCAAACCAAACCACAGACCAAACTCACAAAATGCTTGAATGTTGCTAGGACTAGATACATGAGCACTGCTGGTACTTCCCAAAGGCCTTCATAATCCAAGTTTCCCCTCAACACAGGACTTCGCTTGTCTCATTCATTTTATCAACAAATATATATGTAAAGTTTTTCATGGGCAAGTGTCAGCTATTCTAATTTGAGAAACAAAGACAGCACTCCTGGCTTCAGAGGACCCATAATTAGACCTGCTGGCAGGCTTCTTAAGGGGAGCAGAATGGGAGGGATGTACCAGGCACAGTTCTGCAGCTGCTCTAGGACTGTGTCTCCCAGAAGGTGAGGCTACCTCCCTGTCAGAGGTGCTCTGCGATGGGAGAATGACATGGCCCTGTGCAGAACAGACTTTGATATCCCAGAATCTGAATCCCAGAGACATTGTCACATGAGAATTACAACAGCCTACTGTATTTTTAAAACTTTTATTTTTTGACCATACTCAGTGATTTTCAAGGCTGTTCCTGTGTATGTATTCAGAGATCTCTTCTGGCAGTGCTTGGGATATCTTATGAGTTGCAGTGGGTATTGAACATGGGTTGACTGTTAAAAGGCAAGTACCCTACCTGGAATATTATTGCTCTGGCCCCAGTATTTAATTAAACAAAGACCGTTTTCACCTGGTAATGAACTCACTACAGACTATCTAGACTGTAACTATTTGGATTCATTGTCCCAAATCCATAGTTTATCTTCCAAACATTCAGCAAAAGATTTCTCTTCAATAGCTTTGCATTCCTACTTGCATTGGCAGCACAGGGAAGAGATATTAATTTGCTGCATTGTCATTTTGCCTGGTCATGGTCTGAGGAAACCGAGGTCAGAAGAAGTGAAGTCATTTATTGAAAAATCATTTAGCTCATATGAGACTGAGCTAATCACCGGTCATAAAGTCCCTTACTTCTTAAATGCATAGTGGAAAGAATTTTAGGATTGGCCTGACAGAAGAAATGGTCTCTCAGATTGTAAAGTTTCTTCCCAGATTCCACCCTGCTTTGTCTGGTTTTGTTCCTTCTTGAAGTCATACCCGGGAATTAAGATGATTCAAACGGTCCTCTATGTGTCCCCTAAGGCTACTATTGCAAGGGCAGTAGGACTGAAATAGGTGAGTAGTCAGTCTGCTTAGAGTTGTTCAGAGTTCTGAAGGGGGAGGCAGTGTGTGTTGGAGTATCAGAAGCTGCAGGGGAATTATGTCTGCCTCCAGACTTGCTAATCACAGTCCATATGACCAACCAATGACCCTTTAAATGAGTATCAGGTAGCTGGTCAAGCTTCCTCCTCAAGGGTAGACATTCATGCCCAGGAGTTCAAATAAATTTCATTTGTAAGTATCCTTTTGCTTCTTATAGACTGTGGCCCCCATGAGGGCATCTGGCTTGGTCTCTGTACTGACTATCCTGAGGGGTGCCTCCAGCAATGGGGAGAGTCTCTGGGGTCCTCCTTTGCTACTTAATAATTGTGAGTTGGTTACCCATATCTTAGGGTTTGTCAGTCTTAGGGATTTTTCGGGGGGGGTGTTTTGTCTTGTATTTTGGGTCATATGAGCAGTGATCATTTGTTACTGCTGGAAACCTCAGGGACCATGTGTGGTGCCAGGGATCGAACTAGGGCCAGCTGTGTGCAAGGTAAGTGTCCTACCCACTATACTATCCATCCAACCCAGAGGACATTTTATTAGGGGATAAGAATCTCCTCTTGGCATTATCAAACTTAATCCAAACACATGGACTGGTAGTAAAAGCATAAGAGAGGAGAGAAATGAAAAGAAGAAGGAAAAGGCCAAGGTCACTTTATAGCTCTGCATAAGAGAGGCTCAGAGATGCTTCAGTCCCCAGACAAAAGTTTCACCATTGTTGGGGACATGCTCATGGATTTTTTTTGGGGGGGAGGTCATGTTCTGTATGAGAAATTTAAGGGCTCAGAGTTGTGGCCCTTCTCTGAGATTTTATGTTCTACTCACCTGAATACCGAATCTTAAAGCCCTTCCGGTTGTAAGCATGGTCCGAGGACCAGCGCAGATACACAGCATTGCTGGAGCTAGTGACAATCAGGGGAGCTGAATAATTCCCACTGAGGGCTTTCAGCAGAGGGCTTTGTCCTGAGGGGCCTTAGGGAGAGAGAGAGAGAGAGGACACAGGATCACAGATCACAACAGCCAGCAGAGGTGCTTAATCTGAAACATTCTTGGCAGCAACTTACACTGCTTTCCCATCTCTGGCAAGGACATGGAATGGGTGACAACTTGGTCAGTCAGTGTCATAATTTGTACCCTTCTCCTCATCTCCTCTATTCAAGCTGGTATCTGGTGTTCTGCTGTAGCCCCTGGCCTACAGGCATGATAGCTGAATATCAGCAGGACTGTTATGGTGCAGGCCTAGCCTCTCCCAGACACTGCTGAGAAAAGGCCAGCTGTGCCCTAAGTTAGCACTTGGCAGGATAGCAACAATGAATTTATTAAACATTAATGCATAATGAGAACTAACAATGCCAGTACATGAATAAACTGTGTGTCTTTGCCCCTTGCATTAAAACAAGGATTGTTGAAACACACCCTTCTTACCCTAAGTACTGGTAAAATCTACAATGATATTTTTCTCAAGCTGATAATATCTACAATAATATTTTCCCAAGCTGGCAGAAAGAACAATAATATTTTAGTCAGTTATTTAGTATTGTGTAGGCTATGAAAATATTTGGTCTTTTAATTACATCTGCCCTTTTTTACAATAGTTCCTTGGTTTAGCATTAATAGACAATGTATTTGTATTTGTTAATAGTTGATATTAAGAATCATCTGGGCCCAGAGAGATAGCACAGCGGCATTTGCCTTGCAAGCAGCCAATCTAGGACCAAAGGTGGTTGGTTCGAATCCCGGTGTCCCATATGGTCTCCTGTGCCTGCCAGGAGCTATTTCTGAGCACTCCGCCAGGAGTATCCCTTGAGCATCGCTGGGTGTGGCCCAAAAACCAAAAATCAAAAAAAAAAAAAAAAGGATCATAACCAAGAGGAAAGAATAAGTATTTTTCTGATTTCTGTTTGGAGTAAATGAAACAGATGACAAAGAATTTATAAAATACATATAATATTTAGATAGCTGTTTAATGATTGTGCTGATGCATAATGTTTAATCCTATTGCTAAAAACATGTCATGTTTGATCTACTCAACTTCTTACTATTGAGAATTTTTTGCTTAAATATGAAGCAGAACTCCCAATAAATCGGACTCAGTTCTGACTACTCTTGTGTATATCTGGTCTCTTTGCTGACTCCTCACTCCCATCCTCCTATTGAATAACTCTGAAACTTCTCTCAGTGTTACTTTACTCAGCTGGCCAACTACAGTGTTCTTTGCCCCTGAGCCTTGAGCCAGAGTGGTAGGAAGTCATGGACAACTCTTGGCAGCTGTCAGGGAGAAAAAAAATTATTTGCTACTATGTGCCTTGCTCCAAGAAAAGATGCTAGTTTATGGAAGATCTGATTTTTTGGGGGGTCACATCCAGCGGAGCTCAGGGGTTGTTCCTTCCTCTGCACTCAGAAGCTGCTCCTGGCAGGCTTGTTGTGGGCCGGCTGCATGCAAGGCAAATGCCCTACCGCTGCGCTATCTCTCCAGCCCCACGGAAGATCTGATGTTTAAGCAGGAAATTTCTTCTGCCTTACTACCTCTTTTGTACATATCTCAGTACCTACTATGTCGAAAAAAATAATTAAAAGCATATCAACTAGAAGACTATCTATCTGGATGTCTTATATAACATATCTCATTTTTCCTTTCCAAAACTTTTCCAGAAAAAGAAGAGCCTGGAGCCATATCCTGAGGGTATTGGTTCAGGAAGCAGGATTGCAGTGAGATAATTTCATAATTCCAAACATAGCATTTATTGTCCTGAAAAGCCTTTGATGGTTTTAAAATGTTGCTCAAGGATAAGGAGATAGGCCAGGCACATGCTTTGCATACATCGTTTTGAGTTAGAAGCTTGGCTTATAGGGTCACCATACACCCCTGGGTAGGCCTAGTATCTTCCAGCATAGTTTGTCTGGGCCAGATAACTAAAACCTGGAGAAAGATGAGTGCCCAGAAACCTCTAAAGACTGAGTAAAAGGGAATGTCCAGATAACTCTGTGTGTTTTCTTTGGGGGGGGGGTCATACCCAGGGACTATTACTGACTTGTGCTCAGAAGCAACCCTTGTGGTGCTGCAGATTCAAACTGGGTCAGCCTTTGCAAGGCAAGTGACTTACTCCCTGTACTTTGATGACTTTTTGTAGACAGAGTGGGAACTGATGTTGGTACTTAGGGAACCAATGTACTATCACGGCTTCTTTGTTAGAGCTGTGATGAATGTTTGAAGGTTGGTATTGGTGATAAATAGACCTGACATAGGTCCTTAACTAAGATGTAGCATAGCTGCAGAAGCTATGAAACTGGACTTACTATCTTCACAAGAGTAGATTCATTTAGCCTTGGTTACTGAACTGTTGAGACATTCTTTTAAATACCCATTACAGAAGAGGTTCACAAGCAATTTCTTCAAAAGAGAGTTCAACAAGTTCATATGAAAAAGACAATAGTCTATATTTATGATCTTGTCTTATACTCTCCTTTGGAAAGAAGAGAATTCTCTTACTCTGCCTCAATGAATGAATGAGGACTCAGACTATTTAAATAGCTAACAGAACACAGTTTATTATTCCCTATAATGATGATATCACATTATTGAGTCTGATGAGCGAGATCAACTACTAGTATAGCAGCCTTTGCAAGACACAGTACCCTAGAAGATAAGGATTAGATAAAAATATTAGCATCTAGTGGTCTGATCCATCTGAGATATTCCCCCATACCTAAATCAAAGAGCAAATTATCCCTTTTACTACCTCCCAAAAGGTAAGAAATGAAGTTCAATATTTGCTGGTCCTCTTTAGGCTGGGAGGTAGCATTTCTTCACTAGGAGATATAGATATGGGTTGGCATTAAAGGTTGGCATTAACTTTGTTTGTGGTTTATATGAAGAAAAGTTTTTTGGCCACACCCAGCAGTACTCAGGGGTTACTCCTAGCTGTCTGCTCAGAAATAGCTCCTGGCAGACACGGAGGACCATATGGGACACCGGGATTCTAACCAACCACCTTTGGTCCTGGATCGGCTGCTTGCAAGGCAAACGCCACTGTGCTATCTCTCCGGGCCTGAAAAGTTTCAAAATTTAGTTAAAAAAGGTTTTGAAGTCTAGTTAAAAAACATGTTCTAGTGGCAACTTGCTGTAATAAAGTCACTTGGTCTTTCACCTTCAACCTCAGTCAGTGTTGGTAGTAGAGAGGGGTGTTGATTGTAAAGTATAATACAAATTCAGTGGTTTGTTCCGATAAAAAGTTAGTCTCAATTGCCCAGAATAAAGGGTTCTTCAGCTTTTTATTAGATTCATCCTCCATTTCCCTCCTCTCTTTCTCCTTCTTATCACACACACTATTTATAATGAGTGAGGGCGTAGAACAGAAGACAAACTGTTAATGCAGTCGTGTGCATGGGGGACGTTGTGTAGATAAGCAATAGCCTTAAGACTATGGGAATGCTCTGCTCTTCTTGACAGGACTCTCCCTGATAAGTTGTTTGTACTATGGTCCCTTAAATCTGTTGAAGTCTGTATTCTCCCAGTAGGATTTTTCATGTGTGAACCATAATTTTCCTAGCAGGAAAAGTTCCTGCTTGGACCTGTGTCCAGCAGGATACTTCTCAGCTAGGCTGATGCGTTCCCTAGCATGACATTTCCTGCTTAGGTCAGTGCTTTCTTGTAAGTTTGATTGACCACAAGATACTGCCCATATTTTAGCTCTTGCATTCTCTCATAATCCCAAGCTATAAAACAAAAAATCTCTGCCTATTGTATCTGACATTGTATTTATTTTTAAAGAATTAGGATTTGTGTGATAGAGGGTAGAGATTCCAGAAAGCTGTTAGGGAGGTCAGAATTTCTAGGATTCTGGCCCTCTGTAGATGGACAGAACATAACATTTGACTCACCATCAAAGATCTCAAACTCATCATATTGCTTCTCACTGAGAAAGTACTCCACTGTGACGGATATGTTGTAATCAGGCTCCACTCGCACCAGCCAGGAACAGGTTTGAAACTGGGGATAACTTCCAGGATAGCTCTGACTTAAAATCACACCCGTGGAATCAGTTAGAAGCTCATTCGTTGGGCAGTGCACTTTGATAAAGAAATACCAGAGATTGGAATGGAGCTGGAACCAGGGTCAACACGTTTATTCTTCTTGGCACAAAAGACTACCGTTGAAAAATCAGAATTTAAGCACATGCAATTAAATACCAAAGCTTATCATTATATTTTTCATGATATGATATGAGAGGACTCTAATTCTGAATCACAAAGATTATATTGCTGAGATTTGGGCCAGCTGAAATCACTTTCAAGGTCAGATAAAGATTCTGCAATAGTTGGGGAGGAAAATACAGAGAAAATGGACAGACACTCCAGGTCAACCAAGAGTTAATTTATTACATAGGGCTGGTTTAATCACAGAGCGAACAGGATGGAATTAAGTGCATGGGAGTTTGTGTTAAACACACCTGAATTTATAGCTTACATCTGTTACTAACTATCCATGTGGTGTCAAACAAATTACTTTCTCTTCGTGCAATTTCTACATCTCCAACACGGAAAGATGACACCTACCTTACAGGGATGTTGCACCATATAAAATGTGACAAAATTAAACCTGTTTATATATTCATTGTTATAATAGAAAAGAATGATCTATGGAAAGCATGCAACATGGTGTTGCTTCCCTAATCATAGAGATGATTGACTGTAGTTGGGTTGACTGTAGTCTGATTATTAGTAGTAAAACTCTAAAGAAAAATCTGTCACTTGAGGGAAGACAGTGAGAGTGAAACTTAGAAAAGGAATTGCTGGAAGAGCAGGATTAGTGTTTCAGTGATTGTCACTATGGAAGGGGAGAGACCAACCGAAAGTACTAAATTGCTTCAGAGGGGTCTTGAGCACCCCAGGCACCCAGCATTGAGTGCTCTGTCCTCAGGGAAGTTTCACTAGCCCATGCACAACATTTCAGAGAATGGGACTTTGACACTTTTATAGTTTTCTTCCACGAAATTGTCCAGGCTTGAAGTCTTTGTTGGGGTTTCCTCTATTAACACTCTCTATTGATTTCTTTCTTTCTTTTATTTATTTATTTTTTTGGTGGTGATGGGGTTGGGGGGATTCACCCAACTATGCTTAGGGCTCCTGGCTTTGTGCTCAGGGACCACTCCTGATGGGACTCAGGGGACCATAGTGGTGCTGGAGATTGGCAACATGCAAGGTATGTACTTTGCCTTCTTTAATATCTCCTTGGTCTCTAGTATCTATTTCTTTTATAGAATTTGGAAAGTATAAGCTTTCTTCTAGGGTCAGTCTGAGTGAATTATAGCTTCTGAAGAAATAATTTAAATATTGATTTACTGGGGCTGGGTGGTGGTGCTGAAGGTAAGGTGCCTGCCTTTGCCTGTGCTAACCTAGGACGGACCTCGGTTCGATCCCCCGGTTCCCCATATGGTCCCCCGTGCCTGCCAGGAGTGACTTCTGAGCGAATAGCCAGGAATAACCCCTGAGCATCGCCGGGTGTGGCCCAAAAACCAAAAAAAAAATATTGATTTACTGGAATAGATTGGGCACAATAGCATAATAATTTCAAAACTTTTACTTCAATCATCTTATCCTCCCTTTTTTCTCCACTACTTCTTCCTTTTCTTCCTCCTCCTTTACTTATCCTTCCTCTACCTCCATATATTCTTCTTCCCTTGCTTCTTTTGTCTAATGGCTTTGATTAATTTGCAGTTCTTAAGTTCTAAAACACATTTTTTTACCTATTTACCTGGTAAGACTGTTCTATTGAACTTAATACATCCTTTTTAAAATTAAAGAATATCGGAATAAAATTTAAGTACAATAAAATCCATAGATTTTAGGTGCATACTTCAGTGGTCTTTGAAGAATGTAATATTCAATAACCATAGTCATGCTCAAGATGTACCATATTTTTCACTCTATAAGAAGCACCTGGCCATAAGACACACATAGTTTTTAGCCAAGGAAAATAAGAAAGAAAAATTCTAAAGCAAATGGTATAACATGGGGCACTGTTAGGAGACATCAGCTGGAAACAACCAGCCTGCAATGCTGAAGCATATTTACAATACACTGATCCACAGCTGGTTAAACACATTCACTTAACTTTTTTGTTTTTTTACATCAAAAAATAAAAAAAATGTTTTTGAAATAATTTTTTGTTAATATAAAAATAAAATCACAGCATCTATAAAATCGTCTTAAACGAAAGCTCTATATGTAACAGTGAAAGTACATTAACATGATTGCTCGTACTATGTGGTATATCTGTGCAATAAAGGGGGCGTAAAACTGTGGATGTCAAGTGGTTAGTATATGCTTTCCTCTCCTGCACTTAGGCTTCAGATCCAGGTGGCATTTGCTCCATAAGCTGCACAGACATTACCCCCATCTTTTGAGGGAAAAAAGTGCATCTTATGGTACGAAAAATGTGGTAGATTATTTCCATTATCCTAGAAAGTGCTCTCACATTTCACTGCAATCAGAGTGATGTGCCTCCTCCTCTAGGAAGCCACTGATGCTATTTCCATAACCGTCTATTAGTTCTGTCTGCATTAGGCCCTCGTGCAA